>PVHY01025819.1:0-17965 GCA_004024945.1 Uropsilus gracilis
GAGTGGGGGGGTGGAGAGTAGAGGGAAGGGCACACAACTGGTGACCTTTGGCCACAAGAACAATTGTAGGCCCCTCCTCCAAAAGGAATGGTGACCCCCAGACAATGCTTTGGCCTCCTGAGCTTAGACTCATGCCTGAGAGCAGGACCAACTGCTGGTGTTTACTCAGTCCAGACCTTGTCCGTCAGGGCTTTGAGAGATGTTGAGGCATTTCCCCCTCCTTTTGGTATTTATTTCACCTGGATAAGAACTTCAGGGACTCTCAGACCCCGGACCTGAACGCAGTGACGGCTACAAGGAGGTGGTGGAAAGGACTGTGCGTTGTTCTCAGTACACTGTCCCCAGCCCTGGCCGGGCCCCAACTCGGGGTGTTCTGAATCAGAGTTCGCCAGGGGACAGGGTGTGTGGGTCCCGCCCCACTGGGCGACTCCTGCCACCCAGGGTCACTCCAAGCTCCTGATGAAGCTTGACCACAGCATCCATGCTAAGCAGGGTGCACCGGAATGAAAAGGGCTCCCTCCCCATGAGCGTCATGGCCCCGGGGAAGCCGTCCTCCACGTGGCACCACGTCACGAGGGACCCTGTTGTCGTACAGGTGCTTCTTGTAGAGCAGCGTGTCGTCGCGGAGGATGTCGTCCTCGCAGCTCACCAGCAAGGCCTGGGGCAACTGAGCGACGGTCTCGTCCTCCCTGAGTAGCGGGAGACGTCCACACTCAGGAGGAGTGTGGTCTTCAGATGGGCCTCCTCGTTGAAGGTGCCACCGGGGAAGATGACCTCGCGGTAGGTAGCCTGGCTTCTTGAACTTCCGCAGGATGTTGTCGGGGCTGAGCCACTTCCGGTACTTCCCCCAGACTTCCGGGGGGGGGGTGAAGGTGCCGCTCAAGATGGCGTCCCTCCAGGCGTAGTGGAGCAACAGGTACTTAAACACGCATGTCATCATGAAGGCCAGCAGGAGCAAGGGGACGTTTCGGTTCAGCTGAAAAGACAGCAGCTGCAGATTGATGACCTGGACAACCAGATAGACCAAGACCTGGGCGTGGACCCTGGGGAGGTCCTTCTGGTGCACCAAGTCCTGGACGATGAAGGTAGTGACCCCGTCCCCGTTGCTGTCTCCACAGATCACCACCCAAGCGGGGTCCACCCCGTAGGTGTCCAGGGACTTCGGGAAGTGAATGAGGCCGCCAATCAGTCTTGCGTAATTGACGTAATTGACGGGGAATGTATTGCAGGAAACTTGGGGTACCTGAGGGGCACGCAGGGGACAAACGCACAGCTGTGTAGACAGGTGAGTCTGGGGAGTGTGTCACTGTGTCCACCACTACTGGTACTGTGGTGGTTCAGAGCTCAGACCCCGAGAGGTCAGGATTATTAGCTCCACTTTTTGCATTTGAAGATCCTTCCCTGAGTTCTTTAAGTTGGGATTCCTGACCCCCAAATTCTGATCTGTCTGCTTTCCACAGAGGCAGACACTCTACCAAGAGCATGCAGGGGGAAAGGAACAGAGCAATCAGAGAAGTCTTCTAAGGGAAAGGAGGGGACAGTCACCCACAGCCTGTCTTGAGAGCAGGGGACATAGTTAAAGTCAGGGCAAGTTTCATTCTTTAAACTTTTAAAGATTTTAAAATATCAAAATCTAGTGACCAAGCTTTGTTCCTATCCAAAGATTCAAAGTTGGCCTTCTTATTGGGAGTAGGGAGAGGCAGGGGAGAAAAACGGCTGGAAGGTGTTCTGAGGGTGAAGGTAAGCAGTCAAGAAAGCCACAGTTCAGGCTGAGGAAGATCCCAATATCAGAACTGGTGGGTAGGTGGGTGGGTCGGTGGATGGATGGATGGATGGATGGATGGATGGATGGATGGATGGATGGATGGATGGATGGGTGGATGATAAGTGATTGATAGGTGATGACTAGATAAAGACACACATACATACATGGATGGATGGATGGATGGATGAAAGGTGATTGGTGGATAATTGATAGGTGATGACTGGATGGATACATACATGAATGGATAGATGGATGATTGGTAGGTGATAAAATGAGAGAAGCAGATGGTTGATAGTTAATTTGTAGGTGATGGGGGAAGATTGATATATAACCACAAGAAAGAAGAAAGTTCTGCCATTTGCAGCAACATGTACATACCCTGAGGGTATTATGCTAATGAATGTGTCAGACAAAGTGTAATATCACTTCTATGTACAATCTAAAAAACCCAAACCCAGAGAACAGAGAGAGTGTGGTGGATGTCAGGGTCTAGCAGATGGAGGAAATGTGGAGATGCAAACTTCCAGCTATAAAATAAACAAGTTCAGGGTTTAAATGTCCATCACATGTAGGGCATGGGGATTAAAGCTAATAAGACAGCATCATGTGCTTGGGAGTTGCTAAGAGAGGAGATCGCAAATGCTCTGATCACTGAAAATAAATGGCAAACTCTGTGAGACAGTGGAAGTTAGCATGTGCTATGAACAGAATCATTTAGCAGCTGACTGCTGTTTCCACACATTGTACACCTTCAGTTTACACAGGTTGTGTGTCAGTTACACTTCAGTAAGTCAAGGGGAATGAACTGAAAATAGTAAAAGAAGCTAATCAACGTGTAAATCAGGATAATGGGAGGAACCAATTTAAAAACCAAAATCAGTTTGGCTACTTTGCTTGGATCAGAAAGTTCATTTTAAAATGGCTATTGTCCTAAACGTTTATTAAAAGTTGATGCTAAATCATATTTTCTGTTCTTCCAATCTGTCATTTAAAGCATCAAAAGGTGTAAACTACTAAGATTATATTTGGAAGATAAGGAAAAGTGATGCCCTAAACTAGCAGCTAGGATCTTGCTCCTCACTTTCAGCCAACCCTGTAATACCCAGACAGAGGGAGCAGGACACAGAATCCAACAGTCATGATTTCTTCTCTTTCCTTTCCACGTTGTTTTCGTTGTATCCATGTAGGTCCTTTAAAATTAGTCCTTTGGTTGTAATTGTTTTTGACCTATTAAAGAGTATCTGGCTTTATGTCATGTTTTGAACTTTTTCTCCCTTAATTGCATGGTGCTCAGCACATTACAGTGCGCCCGTAACGCCCACCCATTTAAACAGCTGCATAGTATTCCTCGACACCAACTGGTTGTGTCACATGTATTCTGTTGACAGCTTGTTGGTTGTTTCTGAGGTTTGCTCTTTGGACCAGCACTAACCTATCTCGTTGGCTGCACATTCACAACTCCCTCCAGGTTGTTAGAGTCCCTTTCTCTGTTCTCCAAGACATCCACAAGCTCACCCCTCCCTCGCACCATGTCAGTAGTGACCTGCCAGCTTTCTCCAGCAACTCACCCTGCCGCCATCACCACGGCATCAGCCTCCCAGGCCAGAAAATTGCACACACTCTGGTACAAATCTGCAAGACAGAACTGGTCAGAGCTGCAGCAGCCTGACAGTCCTCTGCTGGCCCCCCTAGCCCTCCCACAGGGCCCCGGAGGCGACTCTTCCCACAGCACTAAGCACCTTCCGACAACCAGCCTCCAGCACAGAGGTGCGTGAACTCAAGCGAGAGTGTGCCATGGCTGGTCTGTGCCGGGACATTAGCACTGATGTGATTATACAGTTAACGTGTGTGTGTGTGTGTGTGTGTGAGTGTGAAAGTCAGCTGAACCTTTGATGAAAGCTTCGAGGGGCTCAGAAGCAAGTTGTTTGCCAAACATTACTCAACGCATTAACATCTCATTAACAGAATATCAGCATGCTACCTGCCATCTGAGCCTCTCACAAACCTACTGCGATAGCTAACCATTGCTCCACCCTGCTCCCTTGTCACAGAGGCGGAAGCTGAGACTAAGTAACTTGTCCTTGATCACAAGTCAAGGGATGACTGGGCTCCTCCTTCGCTCCCGGCAGAGCCAGGCTGGGGCAAGAACGTGCCAACCTCCAAACTGAAGTTGACACCCCCTTCCCCTCCTCTCCTCCTCTCCCTTCTCGGAGGTCATGAGGTGAGCTCTCTGGTTCTTAGAAAGGCTGCTCCCAGGGCTGGCACAACATGTCTGCTTCCGACAAGATCTCAAAATTCTCCTTTTCCAAATTCACTGAGGTGGTAGGCGTGTGCCCGCCCGCCCCCCACACCCCAAATGAACGTCTGCTCAAACCTGGCCGGCACCACCCCTCAAAACGCTGGCCGAATGCAACTGGGACTTAAACACTAGCAAGTGCCAGGCCCGGTGCCAAGGCAGCCTCGCAAAGGGGACAAGGCACCCAACCTTCAAGGTGCTTACAACCCACACCAGCGAAAGACCTGATGCAGTTAGAGGCACTCAAGGTAGAGTCTGTGACAGGTCCCCTCTGTCACGCCATTAGCCCTTGTGGGGTGACCTGTGGAGTCTCAGAACCAAGCCTCCAGGGCCCTGGCACCTGGCAGATGGTGGCTGTTGGATGAGAGGGAGGAAGGGCGAGCAGTTTGGAGGAGCTGGTGAAGCTTCAGGGGAATCACAAGTGGAGAAGAGACTATGGCCCACTCTGTCTTGGGGGGGTCTGAAGAAAGAGAGGGGTGCAAGTGAAAGAGGGAGACAGAGACCTGGGCTCGCCTGGCTGCGGACTCACCAGGTTGATGACGTAGAACAGCAGGCAGTGCAGCAGTCTGAACTTGAGGGGCTGCTGCGGGGGGGGGAGGGATGGCCCCCGTGAGGACGTGCTAGAAGACTACCCAGACGAGACAGGGAGGACAAATCCAGCAGCAGGGACAACAGGAAGAACATGGTCCCCAGGTCAGGAGGGACCAGCTCACGAAGCTGGGGCCGGAGACCGGGCTTCATTGGGTTATATAGGGCGTCCCACCCCCTCCCACTCATTAACTCTCACTCTGACCTGTGCTCTTAGCTGGGAGCACAGCTGGGTCAGTGGGAGCTGGACGGGCCTGATGGCTAAGAAAGGACCAGGAGAATTCATCTCACCCATGTCCGAGACCCTGGAGATGGGCCCCCCCAGGGCCCAGTGGAGCACAGCCGCGGACTCATTTGGGCTGCAGGCGGTCCCTTGCAGGCCTCAGCGCCTCCGTGACATCTCAGGCCCCGCTTCTGAGTGGGTGAGAGCAAGTTTCAGGCAAGGAACGACTAGCTCTCGCGGGGTGTAAGAGCAACCAGGGTCTGGCTCGCAAGAGGTGAAGAGAGTGCACGGGAATACAGAAGTGACGGACAGAAGCAAAGCTAGCACCTCTCGGGCTGAGAGGAAGCCCAAAGAAACCCCACCCTGTCCGTAACTGCCAAAGAATGGCTTTGCTGTTGGTGTGGACGTGCTGGCGTCTGCCCCTCAACCCGAACGTGGAGCTGGAGCTCGCCCTCTTGGGCGGCAGGGAAAGCCCATGGCTCATCCGCACCAGTGTCTGGTGGACCCTGGCATGAACCACCCAAGGGGGGCTGGAAGGGGACATTGGAAGGGGCAGTAGGAGCTGGTGCTGGGGAAGCTCTCAAGCAATTTCTGTCCCAGTCTATTGGTGAAAACAATAATCAATTAGCCCGCAATTGGCAGAAGCCAACAGCCAGCTGGGGATGCAACCAGCTTGGGGAGAGAGGAGGGAGCAAAGCCGAGGAGGCCTGACTCTAAGCCAGTCCTGGGGGTGACTGCTCGCCGCCTGCCCTGCAGTGTGACAGCAGCAGCTGCAGCCTTCGGCAGGCACAGGCACCATGAAAGGATCCAGGCAGGTGACAGTGACAAGCAAGTGACATGAGCCACAGGCAGGTTACTATAGCCACGTTACTACATCCATGTCACCACATCATGCAGATGCCTCTCCATGCCCAGGGGGTTGTCCTGGTGACAAGTGGAAAATACTGGAAGGTGAAAGTTTAATGTATTTAAAGCCCCCAACCTGCAGGGCCGCGCGGCTCAGCCCAGCTGACCAGAAGTGTGCCCAGCAAGCATAGCCACCTCCAGATCCTTCCAGAGCGACGGCCTTCTCGTCCCACCAGAGGCAGGAGACCCTGACAAGCGTCCTGCAGACACGCTGGGTTGTGAAAACACAAAACTCAACCTCCAAGGCCAGAGGCGCTCAGTTGTCCAGTGATGGCGTGGCGCTGCCCACCCGGTGAGAGCCCCACCGTCCATACTGGGCCTGGGGGGGGCAGGGCTCCAGCAGTGTCTCCTGTAAAAACATATTGCTTTCCCGTCACTGGAAAGTCACACCATCCTTGCCGGGGTCTGTCTGTGAGAGTTAACATCTACACACACACACACACACACACACACACACACACACACACACACGTCTCCCGTTTTCAACCAAAAAGCTCTGAGATGAAAGGAAGTGGGGAAACGCTGTCCCAACAAGGAAGTTGCAGAGAAACAAGACAGCAGGACCTGCAAAGCTGCTGCCAAACATGCTCGAGGACTTTCCACCCCGCTTAGGGGGTGAAGACAAAGGCCTGACGACAACATGCCATCCAGAGGATGCCAGCAGGAGGCAGAGATCACGCTTGCCAAGGTCGAGCTGGGTTGATGGAACCGGAAAGCAGAGGCCAGTGTCCCTTCATCTCTGCTGGAGGAAGAACGTCGCTTTGCTTCCACTAGATCTCACAGTCAGGACCCCTCCGAGAAACTCATTTCTCGTGGCTGACAAACAAGAATGAGGTTCTGAGTCTGGTGCAGGGTGCTATGAGCATGAGGTTCGATTTCCTCCCCCTGCTAGGAGGCTGCAGCAGAGGGAGCGCAGCTACTGGTCTACCCTCTGTGGAATGTGGAAGCAGGTAGAGAGAGGGCGCTTTAGACAAGAGGAACACTTTATTTTTTTAGTTTTTGGGGGGGGCACATGAGAAGGTGGGCAACAGCATGTCTCTCACCTGTAACCCAGCTTCCTAAGCTCTTTGGAATGTCCCCCAAAACATATAACCTATTAGTAATAACTGTTGCCCCCTAAGGTAAGTTCTCCTGTTATCAAGCATCCCCGCATCTTTTCTGCTGTATGTCACCTATGCTTTGCTACTTCCTCATTACATCATTGTAACATTTCCTCACTAGGATATGAAGCAGCTTCACAACTTCATTAAAGTTAAACCTCAACATGCTTCCCAAAATCCCCGTTCTGTGGGCTAGCCTCACAGATTGCCATTAATATTTTCTGTTTCCTTTTCTTCTTCATTCCACACGCAACTCCTAGCAAATGGTGCCCAATATGGGCCCAGTTGATGGGAACGTGTAACTTTTTACTCTTATCTTGCCTGCACACTCCTTATTTCTTTTCTGGGAGCTGGACGAACCCCCTAGATTACTTAAAGTTCATAGGCCACCAAAACGTAACCTGGATTTTCAAAGCACAGTAGTCTCATATTACATAAAAAAATAATAATTCCTTGTAAAAAATGTATATTAACTTTATTCAGTAAACCCTACTTTATCTTATTCTAGGCTTTATATAAAAAAATAAAAAGCTAAAAACACCACAACTACCCATAAACAGTAAACCAAAGAAAGCTAAAGTAACCAAAATCGCCAGCAAGGCGGTTCAAAACCAATAAGCATTAAAAACTCTCAAAATAAAAAATGGGAGACATAAGATAAAAAAGTTATAATAATGAGGCAGGGTCTTGGATTGTTACCCAAGACTCAGGGAATACAGCTTAAAAAACTCTGGCATGTGGGATTAACATAAGAGACCACCTAAAAGACCACCCAGCGCTAATAAAATTCTTAACAGCATGGTTAGTCATATAGTCTAAAAATTTTGCTAAGTAGCTTCTCCTTCTAGGAGAAGGGAGCACTCTGAGTGACACGGCCTTGTCAAATCCACATCTAACAGGAAATGCAATGTACGGTAACCGCTAAAACCAGCAAAAAGTAAAAATTATTAAAAATAATTCTAGTGAAAATCAGAAAATACTGTTTCATTCCACACGCAACTCCTAACAACCCTCATCTGAAAAAACTGTCTCTTTTCGGGGAAGGCCGTTGTTTTTGACCGTGCACAGTTCAGAGAGGGATGCTCATGGAGCGGTGAGGGAGGATGGGGACACCCACCTACCCAGCCAGATCAGTCGGATCAGCCCTGGCGATTCATGGGGTGACAGATGTCACAGCCTGATGGCTCTTCCATCAGTTCGGTTGCATGGCTGCCATAGCCAAAGGCAAGGGGAGATTTCGAACAGATGGGAGAGACAGGAGGTGGCCAAGCCAGTAAGGGCACTCACTTCACCTTTCACAGACAAGGTGCTCCCTGCCTCGTCTTCCCTCCGAATGAGTGTCTGCAGACCCTCGTCAGGGGCCAGGGATGGGCCACCTGAGAGAGGCAATGGTGTTGGGAAGGGGAGCTGCTGCTTAAGATTATTTACAAGGTCAAAGGGCCAGGTGGAGAGAGGGCAGGGAAAGCAGGGAAGGCAACTGGCTGAAAGGCATTAGATGGTATAGAAACTCAGGAAGGTTTCTCCTCCGTGGGATAGAGCTCAGTGGAGTGATGGCTGCAGAGAAAGCAGAGTGGACTGTCAGCCAGAGTGTCCTGTGGGTGGGTGGTGGTCCCCACACTTCTGGGCCACACTTGGAGTATCCCCTTGCTGTTGTTTCTTACTTATAGACTATAGACTTATAGACTATTGATAAATTACTTATAGACTATTAGTAAATTCTGAGAAGAATTTCCCAACATTCGAATTTGCTCATCAGAAGGCTAACATTGATTCCAGAGGTCGACGTCAATCTAATACTCTTTGAGATCAAGCAAATCCCTTAAAAGAGCAAAATATAGGACCTCCAAGATTAAATTAATTCATTTGATTAAATATGTGACTTTTACTGTCAACCCCTGGAATTATTTCCCCCTCTTCGGAAAAAAGAGACTTCAGCATATATCATTTTTAAAAGTCTCAACCCAATTAAAGGAAAGGCCTAAACAAAAGAAACTGGCTCATGGAAAGAATTATTATTGTTCTTGTTTCTTATTTTCAATCTAAAGAAATTCTTACTAAAATGTCCTTTTAACACTTTGGGGTAGGTGCTATCTGACTACAGCACTAAGATTATCAAAATATTGCTGTCAATCAGGACAGAGATTTATTCCTAATCTAGAGACTTACTTCTCCTAGTCAATTAGGAGGAAGGATTGAGGAAACTCTATTTCTGAGAAGCCCTGATATTTGGAATTAGAAGATTTCTGCCAAGATCAATCAGAAGGATGTACATATTTAAAGTTATGAGGACCTGTCTTTTAATGTCTTGGTTTTTATTATAGTAATAAAAACTAGACTTTTGCTTCTGGATGGGAAGAGAATAATCATTCTCCCAGAAATGATGCCAGAAGAACTAGCTAGCCACATATAATAAAAGGAGTTTACATCCTAACCTTACACTTCTTATGCAGAAATAATCTGAATAAATCCAAAGAAGCACACAAATGGCCAAAAAGCATATGAAAAGCATTAACAGTATCAGCTATGAGTGGTAGCGCGTACCTATTGTCCAAGCGCTGGGAGGCAAGAAGCTAGGGATCACTCAAGTTCACGGGTTCAAGACTACCCTGGGCAACATAGTGAGACCTGGGCTCGAAAAAGCAGCCGGGCACAGTGGTGGGCACCTGTAATCCCAGCTACCTGGGAGGCTGAGGCTGGGGATCGCTTGAGTCCATGGGATAGGGACTACTCCAGGCAACATAGTGAGACCTAATCTCAAAAAAAATTTCAAATTTCATAAACTTTGAAAGAATATTACCATACTATATTTGGCTTCTCATTCCAGGAAATTTTCTCATAATTCTTTCTGAATTAATCTCTTCCATGCCACCCAGAGGTGTTGACTTTTTTTCCACTGTAGATTAGTTTTGCCTATTTCAGGACTTTGTATAATTGGAAACATACTGTATGTGTTGTGTGTACAAATGGTTTCCCTGGGAGCAATATTTTGAACATTCCTGTTGTTCTCTAGACCAGTAGAGTATTCCTCTTTCTTGCTAAATCGTATTCCATTGTAAGAAAATGCAAGTTGGTGGATCCATTGTGTTATTAGTTGTTTCCAGATTTTCTCTATTGTCAATAGAGCTGCAACACTCTCACTACAAGTCATTTTATAAACATATGTTTGTATGTATCCTGGATAGATGTCTTAGAGTGGAATTGCTGAATCATGGAGTAGTCATTTGCTTGGTTTGTATAAAGAACTGACTAATCTTTCCTCCAAAGTAGTTTCTGTGTTAGAGAGTCCCACTTGTCCTGCGTCTTTGTTAACACTCCAAGTTGTTGAAGCAAGAATGACATTGATAGCAAAGATTTTATTTTTTTATCTATTTATTTTTTTTAAATTATCATTTATTTCAGGCTTAAGGCATATATATAAAAGAAAATTAGGATACAACAAGATATCAAGATAACAAAGCTTGATGGAAAGAAAAGGACTGATGACCTGCTTGTAAATATTTTCTTAAAAATTCCAGCGTATTACTGAATGGAATCTAAGAACACAGTGCAATCATTAGTCATCATGACCAAGAAGGATTCATTTCAAATACACATGGATTATTGGTTATTAGGAAATTTATTAATAGAATCCATCCTACTACTAGATCCAAAGAGGAAACTCATAGGTGACATTTAATAAAACTCAACACCATTTTCCATAAAAGCAGCCAATAAAAAAGAAGTCAGTGACTATTTTCTTAAAGGGTAGAGGAAAGGGAGATACTGAACATATTCCTTACAAAATTAGGAACAGGTCCATCATCACCCTACAACTTAATGTTGTATTTAAAGTAGTAGCCTAGACCATGTTAAAGGAAGTTAAAAACTAGAAACAGAAACATTGGAATGACGGAGATAAAAATGATGACTATGCAGATGATGAAAATATCTAGAAAACACAAAAGATGATGTCTAGAAAACCCAAAAGAATCAACTGAAAAGTGGCAACCAAAATATAACAATTCAGTGAGCTAGCAGGATCCCAAAATGATACACATTAATAGCACTTAGAAAAAACTAGTTCGAATATATAACAGAAAATAATCTCTATTTAGAGTAGCAACCAAGAAAAGACGATCTTGGGGAAAAATCTATAGTAAGCATTTTAAAATACCAGTGAAAAACACAAAATCAGCATGATATGTTCTTGGATTAGAAAACTCAGCATCACAAAGTTGCCAGTTTTCCTGGTATTTTTTTTAATGTAATGAAGTCCTCCTGCTGATTGAGTTCCCCCTCTGATATTGATAAAAGCTTTCCAGGACTTCAAATGGAAAAAAGGTGCAAAATTACCCAGGAAAGCCTGAAGAAGAGCAATAGGAGGAAACCAAGTCTACCAGGCATTAAAACATTGTTTGACTATACAGCACAGAGCCAGCATTACGTGACAGACACCAGAAAGGATCTTTCCACCATGTATCTGTTCTACAACAAGTTCCTGATGTGCTCGGACTAACCACCTGCCTCAGCTACTCCTGGAGACCCGGGCAGCCTGGTCTGTGACTGTCCAGGAGTGCAAGTCTGCACCCAGGGAAAAAGGACAAAGATTCAGAAAAAGAAAAGACCAGTGGGCCAGACATGGACCAAGACTTGCAGTGAGAGGAGTTGGAGTGACCAGAGGGGAAAAGGGGGGAAGAGAGGTAGGGTCAGGGATAAGTGGTACAGTACAGAAGAGCGGGTCACACCTAAGAGGAATAACAACAATACAAATGTGACCAATAGTGTATAAAAATTGCAAAATAAAAATTAAAAAAATAAAACAGTTTGAAGTCTTTGTCATGAAAACTGGATAAAGATGGGCTTTGAAGTAGATAGTGGACCCATTTGAGGACAGCTGCAGAGGGTGATGAAAATAAGCAGCAAGACACCAACCCTGGAAATAGAGGTAGACGCTGGATGAGAAGAGGTTAAAGGTGTAGAGACTGGATCAAAAGCTGTTAAGACACCCAAGGGAATAGACCACACACACACACACACACACACACACACACAGACACCGGCCATCTGACAGTCCTCTCCCCTTACCTATCTCCCTGCCCTGCTCCTTGAAGCAAGTGGGAGGAATCTGTGTGTTCAGTCTGTGGATTGAAGCAGTGTGGGCTGTGGCTGATACCTGGGCTCATCATCCCCCCAACAGAACTGACAACAGACTTGGGGGGCTCCCTATGAAGTGGGGGAGCAGGGGGCCAGGCGAGAAGAAAAATGCTCTCTCTGATCCTGCAGGTGAGGAAAGGCAGTGTGCCAACTCGCTTTGGCAGAACAGGTGTAAGACCACATAGCATACCTGTCGTGCACAAGACACGCGTCCCATCCGAGATGCTTGCTAGCGCCCGGGTGATGGACAACAGAGACGGGAAGTCTCTAGATGTCTGGGGATGGAAGAGAGCCTTATATTTAGCTGAGTCTTACTGAGCGCCTGGTCCATGCCAAGTGGCATTTGGGGCTCGGGGGCTAATGAAGGGACAAATGCTCTCCATGCATTGCTTAGCCAATACCTAGGGACCCTCTAGGTTTCGATGTTGTGCTCCAGAGAAGAAAAGGAAGAAGACACAACCATTGTCCGACAGTGGCTGCGTGCCAGGCACTATGCCAAGTGCCTCACTCTCAAAAGGAGAGCATTAAAAACATTTAAAAAATCCTACCAGGGAAACGGCAACTTTGTGATGCTGAGTTTTCTAATCCAAGAACATATCATGTTGGTTTTGTGTTTTTCACTGGTATTTTAAAATGCTTACTATAGATTTTCCCCCCAGGGTAGTCTTTTCTTTGTTGCTACAAAGAAAAGATTCTTTTCTGTTATATATTCGAACTAGTTTTTTCTAAGTGCGATTAATGGGTGTGGTGCCTGTAATCCCAGCGCAGGAAGACAAGAGGTCTGGGATCCTGCGAGCTCACTGAATTGTTATATTTTGCTTGCCATTTTCAGCTGATCCTTTTGAATTTTCTAGATATTTACATCATCTTTGGGGTTTTCTAGATAATTACATCATCTTTGGGGTCTAGCTATTTACATCATCTGCATAGTCATCATTTTTGTCTCCTTCATTCCAATGTTTCTGTTTCTAGTTTTTATTTTATTTTATTTTTTGAGACTAGGTCTCTCTATGTTGCCTGGGGCAGTCCCAATCCCAGGACTCAAGCGATCCCCAGCCTCAAACTCCCAGGTAGCTGGGATTATAGGTGCGCACCACTGCGCCCAGCTGCTTTTTTGAGAACAGGTCTCGTTATGTTGCCCAGGGTAACAAGTCCGAGAACTCAGATGATCCCAGGCCTCTTGTCTTCCTGCACTGGGATTACAGGCACCACAGCCACCCTTTGTTTCTAGTTTTCAGCTTTCTTTAGAATGGCCTAAGCTAACACTTAAAATACAACATTAAATCATAGGGTGATAATGGACCTTGTCTTGTTCCTAATTCCATAAGGAAAACATCCAGTAGCTCCTTTCCCTCTTCCCTTTAAGAAAGCATTCACTAACTTCTTTTTTATTGGCCGCTTTTATGGAAAATGGGTGTTGAATTTTATTAAATGCCACTTCTGAGTTTCCTCTTTGGGTCTGGTAATAGGATGAATTCTATTAACAAAACTCCCTCTCTCTTAGCTGCTCACTCTCCCCGCCTACAGAGCTGGACAGAGGCTCAAAGAAAAGCCCTGGAAAGGGAGAGAGATGGGCGGTGTCATCCTGATGCTACCATCTTCCCCCCTCCTGTGTGGGGTGTCTAGGACACGGAGAGCTCAGAGTCTGGGGGTTTTAGCTGCTCCCCCATTCTCTTTCCATGCAGCCTCCACCTCCTGTTGCTTCCTGAGCTCAGGGATTTCTCTTGCAAGGAGGCCTTTAGCCCTTGGGAGCGGGGGTGTCTGTGGGAGCACTTCTGTGCTCATAGAATTTACATAGCCAGAGATAAGGAGGTGTACTTGGCTCTGAGCGGGCTGCCCACAGCCTCAGCCCTTTGCTTAAGGCAGCAACACAGCGAAGCATACTTGCAGCTTAGGGGCCAGCCAAGCGCATGTCCTATCCGGACGGTGAAAACAACAAGTGAACGGAACCCACGAGATTGCGTCACCTTCCCTAGAGCGCTGCCAAGGACGGAGACGTTTCTGCCAAGTATGTGAGGCCGTGTGTTAAAGTCACACCGTTCCCGCGGCGATGAAACAACAGCCTCCATGGCAACAAGGGAACCCTGGACGAGGCCTGACGTCGCCGCGCCCGCGGGGAGCAGCGTGCAGCCATCCGGGCTCCCCACATGGATGCGTTCAGTGCCCAAGATCACCCCAAAAGGCCAACCTCACTCTACAGGTGAGGGCAACAGTCAAGCGTGTCAGACTCACGTACCCACATCTTCACAGGCAGGAGGTGGAAGGGCTACTTCTGTCCATCTGTCTATCTACTCCCTGATGGATAAGCAGACAGACAGACAGATGGACAGAGCCTGTGGCGCACCCATGTTTGAGGCTAGGGCCCTGCACAGAGGTGTTCTCTGAAGCTGGCTTAACACAACTGCTCTGAGGGGCAGGTTCTGGAACATTCAGGACACCCGGAGGACCACTGATGCCAGAGCTGTGTGCCAAGGCTCCACAACGTGGACCCCCGCGTGGCCCCAGGCGGCCAGTCCGTGACCACAGCCAGCTGGGGGTCTGGCAGGGCTTGAGCCTCACCCGCCTTCCCAGAGTCTCCTGGGAATGACACTCAACAAGGTGCTGACCCAGAATTCCATCCCCTGCTGGGGGGTGCTGTGAACCCCATTCTCCACAGGAGAAACCTGGGGTTGCAGGAAGTGAAATGCTCCAGGTCACACACAGAGGTCCTCATTCCCCCCATGACAGGCCCAGCACCACCCATACCCAGGCCAGGCTTCACGGAGTTGCCCCGGGGTGTCTCTGGGCCATGTGGGCATTCCCACCCACCCACCCCGTACAGGATGAAATTCTGGAGTGCCAGCTGGCCAAGGAAGGCTCAGTGGGGACCCACCTGGCCAGGACACCCCAGCCTTGAGGGTCAGTGGAAATCCTGGTCCTAGGGTCCTCCTTCCTGAGTCCAACGTTTACTTAACCCACACAGCAATTTCTAGCGTGGCTCAAAGCATTTACAAAACTACAGGGTAGCCCTCCAGTGAGCCTAGGCCCATTTTACAGGTTAGGCCATCAGGCACAGAGAGGTTAAGCAATTTCCCCAAGGCCACACAGCAAGAGGGTTGCAGAACAGGACTCTAAAACCTCGGGGGCTGACCACGGTCAGATCCTGCCTTCCCTGGGGTGTTCAAGATGACATCACGGGGATGTCATGACCCCCCAGTTCCTATACTCCCACCGCGGCTTTGCACACCACCACCTTCTAGCACCTGATGAGTCAAAACCATCTTTTCGGGATGACAAGCCACTAGCTGGCTGGACTTCCGCAGCTCCTCGTGTCCCCACAGGAGAGGGAAACAGTCCCACATGGGTAGCAGGAATGCAAGTACTTGCTCCCGCTGAGGCTGCCAGGCCCTAAATGCGTCACCTACATCCTCTATCAAGTCCCCACACGTCTCCCGACGCAGGCGCTATGGACGTGGAAGCTGAGGCTGAGCAGCGTTGTTCCAGTAGGAGCGCTGGGAGGCAGAGGAGGCAGGTGAAGTCACTTCCCTGGCAGCTGTGATACGCTCCCAACAACCTGGTTTGCAGCCACAGAAATGCATCTCTCCCAGCTCTGGAGCGTGACGTAGGGAAGCCAGGTGTGGGCCCGGCCACCTCCCCCAAAGGCCCTGGGACAGGGCCTTCCTCCTCACCCAGCTTCTGGGCTCAGGTGTGGCCACGTCCCTCCGGTCCCTGCTCTGCCCTCCTGTGGTCTTCTGCGCGTCTCTCTGTGCAGCTTCCCTAGAACAACGCTGGTCACAGAGTGTGGCGCTCACGCCCACCCAGGATGGTGGTACCTCGAGAGTCTTGGCTTAAGATGGCGTCAAAGAGGTGGAGGTTGGGGGAGGGATGGGCACGGGAGGTTGGGATGGCAGTTCACGGGTGACAGGGTGGTGGGAAAACCTTAGGTATACAACGATGTAGAATATATATCTACATATGTATTACATATATTACATATATATTACATATGATTGCATATGTAATCAATAAGAAAGGTAAAAAATTTTTAAAAGATGCTTGCAGCAAAACAAACAAACAAACAAATGTTATCTAACGAAAGGGCAGGAAAGAAGAAATTTCTCAGCTTAAGTTCACAATGACCCGCTGCCCTAAGTGGAATCGAGACCTGTCTTTCAACTCACTGGAGCCCCATGGGAGCCAAATGGCTCTAAGCTGCCATCTCTATGCTGCTGCCCAAGCTTTCCAGAAGCATCCGGCACTCCTGTGCGTGGTCCCAGGATGCCAGTCCCAGAGCAGCCCCCACCTCCACTAGGTGGAGACGGAAGCTGTGAGAAGGCTGGCCGCAGGGGGGCACTGAAGGTTGGGGGAGGGTACCCTGTGGTCCTCTCACCTCCAGGAATGTTCCTCCAACTCTACCTCTCCTGCTACTCCCTGCATCCCGCCTTCTCTTCAGGGTACCCCTCAGTGCGAGTGGAATCCCTCGCAGGTGATTTCCGTCCACGACAAAAGGTAGACAGCAAGGTGGTGGTGTGCAAGGTGGTGTGCAAGCCAGTGACAGAAGATGGCGGCATGCAAAGTAGCAGTCAGAGAATGGGAACTGGGGGCCATGACACCCCCATGATGTCATCTTTAACACCCCACAACAGGAAAGGCAGGTCTAGGACAGCTTTTGTGGGCAGTTTGTCCGTCCGGCATCCAGAGTGAGCCCCTCAGGCAGGATCACCTCTGAGAAATCAATGTACCTGCCACCCAGCTCCCCTGTTGGGAGTCCACGATGTCACAGCGCTGAGTAGGTCTGCAGAGTTGTGCCAGCACCCCCAGCCTAATGCTAGAACATTTTCATCACCCTGAACAGAAGGCCCATGCCTGGGAAGCAGGGCTGCTGCACCCGGGGGGCACAGTGCACCCACGTGCCCCACCAGAGTCCAACACCTTGACTTTGGGGGTGGCTGATGCGCCTTCCTTGTTCCACATGGTTGATGTGGTTGGTCAGATGGGTTTACCTTTCCTGGACCTGCTGCCTCTGACCCGCAGGCGAGAGGCTTCCCAACTGTGTGGCCTTCACCTCCCCTGACCCGCAGAGTGGGCCCAGCCATCGTCCCCCGCCATGGCTGGCACCGAAGGCTGCGTGTCAGCCGTGCAGACTGTCACATAGCAAGAGCTTCCGATTGCAGCCGGCAGGCACATCTAGGAGTGGCCACCGCTGGCAAGAGCAGGAGAAGCGGAGGGCCCCTGAGTGGGAAACTGGCCTGCATGTCCCTTTGCTCAGGCAGCTGCAGCAGAACCAGCACAGCCTGGGGCCTTAGACAACATGTGTGCGTTGTCGCCCAGTTCTGGAGTCTGGACGTCCACGGTAAGGCTTGGCTTCTCCGAGGCCTGGCTCCTGGGCCTGCTGATGGCCACTTTCCCTGTGGCCCCATGTGGTCTTTCCCTTGTGCCCACGAACCCCTGGGGTCTCTGTGCCCAGACTCCTTCTTGCAGGGACACGTGCCATGCTGGATGTGGGTCCCTCCTTGGCACCTGTGGAAGCGCCTCGGCTGTTGCCTCTTTGAAGCTCCTCTCTCCACACTCAGGGGAGGAGGGAAGATCAGGCTGCAGCAGCCTGTGCTCTCCCAGATGTCAAGGCTGCAAAAGACAAGGGGAGGAAGGAGAACCAAAGAAGACACCGTGGCAGAGGGGCCATGGTGCCACGCGCACCCGGGGCCAGACCCCCGGCCAGAAGAGTCAGCTTTCTCTGGTTCTAGAGGATTTTCACAGCACAGCTGGCAATGCCTGAAGGCACAGATGGAATGAGAGTGTGGCCTCAACGTCACCTCCCAGTGTGGACAGGAAAGCGCTTCCGGTTACCTAAGGAACGTTCCAGCTCGGAATAGACGCTACAGTGTTGGGGACAGCGCCGTAACCAGGTCCACAATGTGCTGTCAAAGGGGGAAAAGTCCCAGTCAGTGGCAGACAGGCAGAGCCATGTGCACATC
>PVHY01025820.1:7519-17972 GCA_004024945.1 Uropsilus gracilis
GGAAATGCAAACTGGTCCAGCCACTATGAAATATGTTTTAAGTTTTTCACTGTCAAGCATGGTGTTGGTTTGGAGTTCATTGTATGTGGCCTTCATTATTTTGAGATAAGTTCTATGTATTCCCATTTTATTGAGAGTTTTATAATAAATAGTTGTTGATTATTACTGAATATATCTTTGGCATCTATTGAAATGATCAAGAATTTTCATTTTTCTTTTAATTTGTCTGGTGAATAAGCTGATTTTATTTTAGATGTATTTTGGTTTTTGCTTGTGTTTAGGAGAGATAATCATCTAAACTTTTATTTTTTGTCCTGCTGTGGGTAGAGTCTATAGTTCAAGTATTAAAAGGTAAGCATTGATTGAGTTAAGTGATTATGAAAGGAGTGTAAATTAATATGGGCATGGTGGCGCATGCCCGTAGGTGGCAGCCTAGGAAGCCACAGCTGAGGCCAGGGATCACAGTTCAAGTCCTGCTGCGGGCACGTAGTGAGACCTAGTCCCAAAAAAACAGCTGGGTGTGGTGGCATGTGCCTGTAATCCTAGTTACCTGGGAAGCTGAGGCTGGGGATTGCTTGAGTCTGTGGTACCTTGGGCAATGTGAGCCTGTGGTTTCATGGACCAAAATAGTGAAAGATAGTCTTAAAAAAAAGTGTGAATTATTTGAAATACAAATATATTAAAAGTTATAGATTATATCTTATAAAACAGCACAAGACTATGTAACAGAAGATCAAACAGAATAATTCTACCAATAATAATTAATGAATAATGAAGCATCAGTCAACAAAATTTTCATATTTAGTTAAGATATAATGTCACTATATCCAACTTGTTCAAGGACAGAGATGTCTTAAAAAATCAATGGTTTGGTCCCTTGTCCTCAAGCTCAAACCTCCTGTCTCTGCTGAAACAACATCTTCAACTCCTTTAAATGTGTTCAAACTATATGCTTAAGTTAGAGGATACAGAATCAGGAATGGATAGGAACAAGTTCAGATGTGTCCTTTACTGCCTACCTGTGTGTTTGAATAAATGTAATCTGGTTTAAAGAGTGAGAATTTTATCAGTGAAGCAAAATTTAAGAGCTCTTGTAATTGTTCATTATCTCTGTAGCATGGAAGAAAAACCTATGGAAAAGAAAGGTTGGCAAGTTGACTGTCACTTCTTAACCACACAAGCTTGAGGTTTATTTCCAAGCTTTCATTCCATCATTGACACGATCATGGAATTAGTTCCTAACATTGGTGTGAAAATTAAATGACATCATATTCACACACACACAAGCCAGTGGTTTGGTTAACATGAAGATAAATACAAATAGAATTAGAACAGAACAGGCTGAGTTTCTGAAAAACTAATTTTCCATGAAGAATTTACTTTTCTTTGATTTGAAGAGAAATTAGAATCTCAGTGAAGCTATAACAATAATAAATGTTGATTATTATATATACAAGCTTAATTTACATAAATATTTTAGAAGAACCCAGTATTTCATTAGTGTAAAATAAGATCAACAAACTAGGATATAGTAAGAAGGTTAAAATAAAGTAAGTAAAATTTGGTTTTATACCTTTTTAATCTGGAAAATAATTGATTTTCATAAAGTAATCTTATTATAAACACCTCAGTCTTAAAACTGTACAAGCATACATCCCCTGAATAAATACTAAAGTAAAAAATAAGCTAAAATTAATATTTTAGAAAAATTAATTCTTCAGTACTAAATTATATATTTAGAACAAATGAGTAGACTTACTTTAACTTAGGTGATACAACCAAAACAGAAGAGAAAGCTCTTAGCTCTAATTTCTTTCATTAATAAAAAGAAGATATATATTAATTAACAATTTAAATTACAAATTTAGAAAAAAAACAATGGAAGAATTAGTTGAAAAATAATGAAATCAAAGGCAGAAATTATTCACAAAATAACATTCAAATACTCATAATTTTAGAATCTAATCAAATCAAAAGAAAACTAATGTTGGAACTAGGATATAGAGATAACTGAAATATTGATTTTTTTATTTATACTTAACTTTAATAGTATATTTGAAAATAAGTGAAATATTTCTGAAAATATACATTACCAAAATTTACTCTAGCAGAAAGTGAAAAATTAGCTAGACTAGTCATCCTAACAAAATAGTACAAAATAAAATATTATTTACATTATGAAAGTTTCTGAAATCAGTTGATTTTACCTGTGTTCTAATGATATACTTGTATATACCACTGCAGAGTAATAAAAATTAGAATAGTGAACATTCTTTTTTAGAAAACTTAATATAACAAATGTAATACAAAAGCCAATATCTAACTTAGAAATATAAAAAGAGAATAGATATGGTGGCAGTCATAATATTGAATTTGATACAAGGTAGTGAAGCAGTTAAAAATTGTATGGGTGCCAAAATGCCCTGGTGAGAGCAGTCTGAAAGAACCGCAAGAAAAAAAAGGGAAGCAGGAAAATGGGTGATGAAAGTGAGGAGTAAGGAGAGAGGAAAGAAAAAGAGATGAGAGTGGTTGACTGAAAGAACAGGACCACATGACCTGGCCAGGGAAATTCCCCTGAAAGAGAGAGAGCTGGTGGTGGCAGGGAGCCATGGTGGGAGAGTGGCCAGCAGAGAAGTAGCCGGTGTGGAGTCAGATGCCAGAATGGCAGACCAGGAGTGACCAGGGGCTGCTGAGGGCAGGCCTGGTGAGTGTGGCCAGATGCCACCAAAGGCAGACCTGGCTTGGAGCCACAGCAAGGCAGCATATTTGGAAAGCTTAGTTTGCATCAGCGTCTGTTGGAAAAGTTTGAAAAGCCCTGGAGAAGCAGAGCAGCTTGGATCACTGGAGAGAGAAGAAGCAAAGAGAATATGCCAGAGAATGACTGGACTTTGCAGGGTGCCTGCAGGTTTGGAGGGGCACCATCTTGTACATGTGTTTGGGACTTTCGGACTAAACAGTACTTGGGGTTACATAACTGGTCATTTGCGGCATTAAGGACTTTTCACTTTCCTGGTTAATTTCCCTTGTTAATAAAACCCTGTTGTTTAAACTGCATTTGTGTGACAACTGCTATGCACAGGGGGTACGGACCTGAGAGAACCTTTCTGGCAGAAGCCACATATTTTAAAAGTGGCCCGTTGGTTGGAGGCTTCTGCCCCATTTTTGACCTGACTTCAAATTGTTCCTTGAACCATCTGTGCTTCATCTCTTTCCTTTCTAATAGAATCTTAATTTACTTTTTGTTGTAATCTTCTCTGCCCAAAGTGATTAATCATATTTAGTCTAATCCTAAAATAAGGATGACAATTATGTACCTCTTTGGCAGCAGTTCACTTTTCCAGTGCTCTTCACAGTATGAAAATGATTGATTGACTTAGTTCTAACAAGTACAACTTAAGGGAAACTGCTTGGGAGTTTCTGGGGAAAGATTTAGAAACAAGATGAGTTGATGTCTGAAATGACTGCAGCCATTTGGCAAACATGAGGTGCCAGGGGTGAAAAACAATCTTTGACTGTTGTTAGAGATGGTGAAGGAAAGCAAGGTGAAAAGAACTTAGATCACTGATGCCATGATTAAGAAATCATTTGAGACTACCTCTTGTGTCTTCTTTGTTAAATTAAATAATTTGTACCACATACTCCCTCCCCACCACCACACACACACACACACACACACACACACACACACACTCCATGCCACAGCTGCTATTTCAGCGGGTTTTTTTTGCATTTGTTTTTTTTAAATCTGAAAGCTTTCATATAAAAGGGAAATAAAATTTGACTAGTGAAAAACTCAACTTATAGAAGAACCATTTACCACATGTTAATATAATAATTCTAAATCCAGTTTCCCAAAAACAAAGATTAAGAACTCAGTATAATAGCATCATATAAAATTTAATGCTATAAAAATTAACACCTATTACAATTAAAAATACAATAAAGTAAAAATAAATTATAATAAAATGATTAAGTTTGTAATAAATTTACATGCGTAAAGGTATGTTTGATATAAAATAAAGACTCCAAGAATCTTTTTCCTCTATTTGCCCAAATCAACACGAACTTTCCTGGCCTGTCGCTGCACCACCAAATCGCAAGAGAATTGCACTGAATTTATAAAAATGCTCACTGAAGAGTCCCTTGAAGGCATAGATACTATATGATGTTATGGAATTAACGGAGTATATGGAGTCCCAAAGAAAAGTGTGACAATAGCATTGTCATCTAGAATTGAAGAATACTGAAACAAAACCTATGATGGGTATTCATTTTTACCCAGGAGAAACAGACACTGATTCTAAGACACAATACTTTTAGTCACTAAGAAAATCTGTTGAATAATTGTTGTGAGGTTATTTTACACATTATCTTTGACCAACATTTAGATGAAATATCCTTAAGAATACTACTATCAATCATTTAGATTTTTTTTTAAATTCTGATGTTATTTCACTTTTCACATACATTGATCCTTAGATGTTTGTGTGTATGTGTGGGGTTCCCTATGAATGGTGCCCCAATACTTCATTACCAATAAAGGGATATTCTTATAAATACAATGATGAATTGAAATTCTAGTTGAAAGATGTAGATTTTCAAACAAATAGTAATATAAAAATGGTTATATGAAGAAATTCCAAGTGCCAATGTTCACACAAAATATGTCAAAATGAATTCCACATGGATTAAACAGAAAAATGTGAAAGAAATAGATAAATCAGGAGAACTTAAAATATGATCTGGGAGACACATTTATACATAAATGCTTATTCTAGTGTTAGGGGGGATTTCCTAGTAGAAATATATGAGATATAAGATTTTTGTCTAGGAACCATCAAAATGTATTTGAAATATACATGCCCCAGAGTTGACTAGTAGGCCCGCTAATAGCATTGGCTTTTGATAAAAAAAATTTTAAAGGATAATAAAATTCCAATATAATTTGTATACTCATTTCTCATATCAGGCAAATCTAGAAACCATATAAGGCTTCTTACAAGCTCTAGCTTCCTTTCTGTTCCTTAGTCTGTTCCGTAGTCATTCTCACTTTTTACTAAGATTGAGCAAGTCAGAGAAAATATCCTTTCCTTAGTCCATAATTGTCTCATTATTGCTCCACAGGCAAAGACCAGATAGATCTCCATCTGTAAACCTCTGTGCTAGGACCTGCTAAGTTTCTGGCGTAGAGAGAAAGATAAAGGTGAACTTTCTGCATCTCAGCTTGAAGCAACAGGGTGCCCTTCCCTCAGCACTTTCCATGCCCTGTAGCAGAGGGCACCTGCTCCTTTGCCTCTTTGTTGGTCTTCATGATGTACCTCTCTTACTATGAAAATGAAGACATGATATAAGGAGAGCAATAAGTATATCATCAGTTGTCTTGCTTGAGTAAATGGGCTGGAAGGTCCAAGAAAGTCACAGATTCTGTGGCGAGACTCCCTGGAATCCACTCTTAGCTTAAACCTGGTCTGAGATTAAGGAGGTCTCTGAAATTCTGTCTATAAAGTCACCACTAGAGCTATGATTTCCCTTTAAGTGCCTCCTCTAAGTACCTAGAATCCATGTACAGATCCATGAAATGATTCAGAATCATTCTTCATTGCCTGCTGTCGGGTATAGGACAGGTGTTTTGATGATAGTAATATATAATGTATGAAAGCACATATAATTAAGGACTTAAACCTGAAATTATATACATAAAAGTAAAGGCCTAGAATAATGAAAGAAAACCCTTTTTAGTATTAGAAGTTTCCTTAAAATAATATTAAAGGATAAATGAGGAATTGGGAAATATGTATATAACAACTAAGAAAAGCAAATATTTATTTTAATATATTCAAAAGTTAAAAATTAAACGCCAGTGCTCAATGGCATAGATGGGCACTTTACAAATGTACTTCAAATGATAATTACATATATTTAAGTGCATGAAAATGAAATTTTTTCTCCAATTAACTGAAAAAATATATTTTAAATAACAATTTTCAGGACTACTAAGATAATTGTTAAGAACTTTTAAAAAATAGATCTATGTAGATGCTTTTAGGTGGTCCTAGAGAGAATCACTTTTATCAGTATTTTCAGTTTTACTGGTAATAACTATTAGAATCTTAAAATTCCTGTTTATCAATGTCCCTAGTAAAAAATAAGTCTTGTAACATTTAAGCTTCCTGTCAATCTTTATAAACTCAGTATTTTCAATTCTAATAGGTTTCTGATAAATAAATTATTTATAAGGATCTGAGAAGAATGAGTCCTATTCATAATTTTCAGGAAAATGGATTAATACCTGACGGTTTTCACCTTCCACACAATGGAGAGCCCATAACCTTGAGATGTTAGCAAACAACAGATGGACCTTGTATTTACAGCTGTGTATTTGTTGTGTGACTCTGGGCACTTAGTGATGTAAAGGAAGCTAGGATAAGAGCAATTGCTGTTCAGTTTCTTTCAGAGCTAGACTCTTTCTCTGACCACCTGCCTGTGTGTATGGTCCCCAGTCTCAGAATACAGGCACATTGTCTATTATAAAGGCTCCCAGAATCTGCTGCCATTTGCCCAAATCAACGTGAACTTGCCTGAGTAGTGATGGTTGCTGGACAGTTATCTCACCAATTCAGCCTTCATTTTATAAAATATGCTATATGTTATGTTACCAATTTTACAGTATTTAAATTACTTTTGAAATTGGGTCTAAAAATAGGGGGAGAACATCTCAAGCCAACAAAATAAATAGCACCTTTAACCCTGGTTCTTCCCACCTGCACAGGCAGTTGCAAGGTTCACAAACCATTTAAACAATCAGATTTGTTAACAAGAGAAACCAAAAGTCACTAAGGCCTCAAATGACTAGTTTCCTTACCTCATTCACTGTTCAGTTCCAGAGTCCCCAAAACTCTCCCAAGATGGAGCCAGCGTTTCAAACAAAAAAGCACGTCTGAGATGGCGCCTTTACGCCCCTCCAAACCTGAGGCAGGCATTTCACAAAGTCCAGTCTTGAAAGCAGACACAAATTTCAAGTTTCAAGATCCAAGCTTTACAAGTCTTCCCAGTTCCAAGCTCACCAAGTTCCAGGTTCTCCAAGTTCAAGCCTTCCAGTTTTCTCCTTTCCTTTGATCTCTCCAGCTTCTCAACCTCTTCTTTTCCCATGCTGCCTCTCACTGCAGTGCCCTACTCCTACCAGGCTAGTCTGTTCATCCGACCTTCCCCCAAAACCTCCCTCTCCCCACCTGCTGTTCCCCAGTGCAGACATGCATGCTAGCCCCTCTCTGGCCACTCTCTCCTGAATCCTGAGCTCTCCTCCTTTTTCCTAGCCTGCACCAGCCCAGGCTTCAAACACCTCCAAGGGCTTCAAAGTAACAGTGCTTGCAGGGCAACAAAACAAACTTCTCCCCTGGATTTCCAGCCTGCTTTCTCTCTCTGAGCTTCAAAGAACCTCTCTGCTCCCATTTGCAAACTTGTTGCCAACTTCAGCAAAACATCTCTTCAACAAGCCTAGCTAGTGGGAGCTACCGCAAGCAAAAGCTGAAATCCTTGATCGCAAATTTTCGGGGCCACTCAAGTCCCAACCCTAATATCTACATCCACAATTAAGGACATGAAAAATCCTCCAGACTCCCCCACTATCACTTTCTAAAAGTTTATTTATTTTGAGTTCTGACTACTTGAATCTGAAAAACTAAAAGCCAGCAAACATTATTGAAAATGTTATTCTGTATATAATATTGAAAAATATTATTGTGATCATATATACAATTCTGAAAATCACGGTTTAATTGGACCCATACAAAGTGAACGAGTCTTCTTATTAATAAAAAAGACATTGCAAACTTTTTGCTTAAAGTTTGGAAACGTATACAATCTAAAATTCAATATCATTTTCTTTAAGATTTGGAAAATCTTCCATTTTGGGCGTGCACTTATACAGTAGAACTGAAGAAAAACTAACAATGATGGCTAATATGATGCCACAGATACACATTGATTGATGTGACTTTATAAGTATTTTTTTAAATTTATATATATATATATATATTTCACATCATTGTAATTCCTGGGGGTCACCAACCACCTCCCTGCTCCACGTAGTCCCTCCCCCCAACCATGTATTTTCGTTTGGTTGTCCATATATTAGTGAAATCATTTTGGTTTTTCTCTTTTTCCTTCTGACTTGTTTCTGCCAATGAGATTTCTTCTAGATACATCCATGTTACCATTAAATCATCATTTTGTAATTTTTAATTGATGAGTAATATTCCATTGTGTATATATACCACATCTTTTTCATCCAGTTATCAGTTTTGGGACATTTAGGCTGCTTCCATGTCTTTGCAATTATAAATAGTGCTGCAATAAACATCTGAGTACTGGTGTCCCTTTGTATTAAGTGTTGACATCTCCTTTGATAGATTCCCAGAAGAACGATTGCTGGGTCAAATGGTAGTTCCATTTTCATTAGTTTGAGGGTCCTCCACACAGCTTTCTGTAGTGGCTGGACCAGTTTACATTCCCACCAGCAGTGTCAGTGTTCCTTTCTTGCCACATCCCTCCCAGCTCTTGTTGTTGCCGGTTTTTTTGGATGTGGACCATTCTTATTGGTGTAAGGTGGTATCTCATTGTGATTTTGATTTGTATTTCCTGATTGCTAGTGACATTGAGCATTTTTTCATGTGCCTATTGGCCATTTGTATTTCCCCTTTGGAAAAGTGTCTTTTTAGTTCTTCTCCCCATTTTTAACTGGATTTTTTCTTTGTTTTTGTTAAGTTGTGTGAGTTTTTGGTGTGTTTTTCTTATCAGACCCTTACCATTTGTATTGAGGGCAAAAGTTATTTTCCCACTTGGTTGGGTTTCTTTTTGTTTTTTCTGTTGTTTCTTTTGCTGTACAGAAGCTTTTTAGTTTGATGTGGTCCCATCTGTTTATGTTTTCCTTCATTTTTTTACCTGCTATAGATGTGTCCAGAAAAGGATTTTTGAAATGGAGCTCATGGAGGGTTTTGCCCAGGTTTTCCTCTATGTATTTTATGGTTTCAGGTCTTACATCAAGAATTTTATCCATTTTGAGTTGGTTTTTGTACTAGGTGTTAAGAATGTTTCTTGGTTCATTTTTTTGCATGTCTTGGCCCAGTTTTCCCAGCACCATTTACTGAAGAAGCTGTCCTTATTCCAGTGTAAGATTTTTTCTTCTTTGTCAAAGATTAATTGACTTTATATATGTGGTTTTATTGCAGGGTACTCAGTTGCAGGACACTCATTGGTCTGATTGTTTTTGTACCAGCACCAAGCTGTTTTAATTACTATGGCTTTGTAGTATAATTTCAAGTCTGGGAGAGTAATACTTTCATTTTCTCTTTTTTTTAGTCAGGAGATTTTTTGATATTTGAGGTCTTTTGCTATTCCATATAAATTTCATTAATTTTTGTTCTATCTCTTTAAATAATTTTTCTGGGATTTTTATAGAGATTGCATTGAATCTGTAGATTGCTTTTGGTAGGATGGCCATTTTCATGATGTTGATTCTTCCAATCCATGAGCAAGGAATGTCTTTCCATTTCTTATGTCTTTTTCTATCTCTTTTAGCAGTGTTTTAAAGTTTTCTTTGTATAGTTCTTTCATGTGTTTTGTTTGGTTTATTCCCAGGTATTTAATTTTTTTTGGTGTGATGATAAATGGGATTTTTAAAAAATTTCTTCTTCCGTTTGGCTTTTTGTATATAGGAAAGCTACTGACTTCTGTGTGTTGATTTTGTAACCAGCTACCTTACTGAACTGGCTTATTTTGATAATTTTTCTGTAATTTTTTGGGGGTTCTCTATATAGAGAATCATGTCATCTGCATATAGGGATAGCTTCAGTTCCTCTGTTCCTATTTGTATCCCTTTTATATCTTTCTCTTGCCTTATTGTCCTGGTTAGAACTTACAGTACAGTGTTAAAAAGTAGTGGAAGAGGGTGGATATTCTTTCCAGGTTCCAGGTCTTAATTGGAATGATTTTAGTTTTTCTCCATTTAGGATGATATTTGCTATAGGTTTGTCATAGATGACTTTTATTATGTTGAGGTATGTTTTTTTGATCCCCGGATTTTCAATGACTTTTCTCATGAATGGGTGCTGGACTATATCAAATGCTTTATCTGCATCTATTGACATGATCATATGGTTTTTGTTTTTCTCCTTGCTGATGTGGTGTATTATGTTAATTGATTTCTGGACGTTGAATCATCCTTGTGCCCCTAGGATAAATTCCACTTGGTCATAGTAAACAGTGATTTTTATGCATTGTTGGATTTGATTTGTCAAGATTTTGTTTAAAATTTTTGCCTCCATGTTCATTAGGGAAATTGGTCTATACTTTTCTTTCTTGGTGCTGTCCTTATTTGGTTTTGGTATAAGTGGGATGTTTGCTTTGTAGAATGTGTTTGGCATGATTCCTTCTTTCTCAATTTTTTTGAAAAAAT
>PVHY01025821.1:0-17958 GCA_004024945.1 Uropsilus gracilis
TAAAAAAAAAAGAAGAAGGAGGAGGAGGAGGAGGAGGAGGAGGAGGAGGAGGAGGAGCAGGAGGAAGATCATTAAATATCTAGTTCTATTCAAAAGAAGAAAAAGTAGATTATCTCTCTTAGAGAAAGGATTGGCAGTGAAGTCATGTCTTAATCTCCTCTATACTGTAAAGGGGGACGTGTGTGTGAAAAAAAATACGTGAGTAAGACATCAGTTGCAGAAGAAAAGAATTCACAGCCCAGATACATTTTCTATCCTCACAAAAGACCCATTTTTAGAGCAGATCAAATCTCTGGAAAACACTATCTATTAAGCACTTAATATGTGTTGGTCACTGTACTGAATATTTTGTATGTAATCTCTCAGTCACAAGCCACACAATTGAGTGGATATTATTATAATCACCCCCTTTTTCAGATGAAGAAACTGAGGCTTTCAGTTATTGTTCAATATTAAACAATTGGAGAGTGACAGAAACCCAGTTCAAGTTCAGAGCCCACATCATTATCTATCAAACTGTAGGCCTTTCTAGTTGACCTTCATAGTGTTTGTTTGTTTGTTTGTTTGTTTGTTTGTTTGTTTGTTTGTTTGTTTGTTTGGAGACCTGATCTCATTATGTTGCCTAGGGTAGTCCCCATCCGGGGGACTCAAGCAATCCCCAGCCTCAGCCTACCAGGTAGCTGGGATTACATGTGCACACCACTACACCCAGCTAATTTTTGCGACTAGGTCTCACTATGTTCCCCAGGGTAGTCTCGAACCCGTGGACTCAGGCGATATCCAGCCTCAGACTCCCAAGTAGCTGGGATTACAAGCACCCGCCACCGCACCCAGCATCATCATAGTGTTTTATAAAGCTGACATTTCACCTTAAAAATGAGCAGGAGGGGCCTATTTTAAGAAAGTGAAAAGATACTAACTTTACAGTAACTCTGTCATTATCCTGACTCTTCCTGGTAAGAGCTATGTAACCATGGGCAAGTTATTTAACCTTAATTATTCATCTGTAGAATAGGGGTGATAATAACTAGCTTGTAGGATGCAATGAAGATGACAGTGAAACTTCTAAAATGGCTAGACTACATCCCTTAAAAGTCTTCAGAAGAGTTCTTTGCTTTCATAAATATATAACATAAATACAAAGGAACCTCACAGAACCATCTGTTGTGTGTCAATTTTTCAGAATTACTCCTGGCAATTAAATATTTATACTTATGGAAAAAAGGTATTCCAGAAATTTAGATTTATCTATCTCCCTTAGTCAGTTCAGTTTTTGCCCTATCTAAGGTAGACAATAGAATCAATTCTTATAACCAATGCAATGATACCTCTGACAAAATGACAGAGATCAACACCATTTTCATTGGTCCTAGAAATAGTTTAAGAGAAAGCTTACATTTCTGTTGAAACTAGAAAGACATATAAAATAGATACATAAAAATGTTCTAGATACAGTATCTAGTTCCACACTCTACTCAGTATTACAAGGGAGAGAAATGATATCAAAATATCAGCATTTCTGAATTCTAACAATTTTAGCACTGTGATTAGCACAAATATTTTATTAACCATAGTATATAGTCATGGTTTTGTAAGAAAATTTCCTTTTTTACAGCTAAAAGCACAAGATTGGCACTCAGCCACTTTTGACTGTTATATGTAATAATTTACACTACTATTTTAAGACTTAAATTAGCTACTTGTCTGACAAATAACAAAGACTATCAATTGCATTTAGCATAGTCAAATTCTGTACTCTTTGATTAAAGATGAGAAATGCACTTGAAAGCAGGCAGGCAGTCCAAGTTTATAGAACATAAGTATAGCATTAGACTAAGGAAGAAGTAGGACAGTGCTTGGGGCTACCTAAAAAAAAAAAGGTTGGAGCTATTAGAAGAAAGAGGAAAAAGTAGCTAGAGGTCAAGTGCAAAATAGCTTTGCATAGAACACTAGACAAACACATGACAAATACACAAGATGGAAACACTGTTGGGTTCTAACAATGCAATATTTACAAGGACCTCCTTTGAAGGCCAGAATTGTTTGTTAGCATGCACTTCTTATGGTGTAAGCTACACAATTTGAAGGAATAGGATGGGACATCTACAACAGAAACAGAAGTGGGTAGGAAAATAAAGTCTGATTATTCCAATTGCTTTGAAACTTAAGGAGTTTTTTTTTTCTTTTTGCTAATGAGAACACAGTAAAGCACCAGGATCTCAAAAAGATTTCAGAGAGAACCTAAAAAGAAACATGGAAGACCAAGGGAATTGCTTAGACTTTGAAAAAGCAGTGCCTGCAAGTGAGTCTATGCTGTCGATATGGAACAATGGCATAGGTGAAGGACAATTAATAAGCCAAGGCATTTATGATCCATGAGTTACAAAGGAAATCTCTGTTAATTACAGAATACGTGCATTTCTACAAGCCTCCTATGAATTAGCCATGGGGATCAATGGATAATGGGTTAGTCTTTGCCCAGTAAGTAACTATCACCAGCCAAAGCAAAAATTAAATGAAAGGGGATTTTTATCATTGGTCATATTTAAACTATAAAACTTTATGGCTCTTTATAGTCATGGAAAATCTTAGAAATTATTGCGTTTAGGATTGCTATATTGCAGTTGTAATTAGCACACACATTAAATGAGATAGAGTGGAAAAGTGAAGGAAGAAAGTCTGAAAGTCACATGGGCCTCAATGCCCTGAGTCATCCCTGTGGCAGCAGGTTGTGACCGGAAGGTTGCTACATATCTGAGGGTTTTATAGGGGACAAGTAGAAAAATATCTGTTTACATCATGGAAAATAGTGAATGGCAATGTTGGTGTAATATTATACTGGGCAGCTTTGGAAGGAAAGGGTTTAAAAAACAAATATAGGCTACCACTTGCAGTTGGAATAATCAGAGTCCCATCCCAAAGGGGCACCTGTTCTCTATTCAAAAATATGTCTCCCACTTAATGAGGCATGTGACATCAGGCCACCACTGTCACTTTAGGTTTACAAATGGAAAGAAAGCCCCTAGGTCTGTTGGGAAAATGGGGCCAGATCGAGCAGTACTAGGGAGAGAGCCACTAGGAGCATGAGTGTGGTTTGTTTGCTAAAAATGACCCAGAAAGAGTAGCAGTGGGAAAATGGAAAGGCACTGAAAATAGATCCTCCTGATTTTGTCCAAGAATTTGGTCCAAAGGAAATAAGAATTGGATATTTATCTTACCAAATTGGCCATTTTGGCCTTTTTCTTAATCACTATCCTTTTAACTTATTCACTGAATTGGCCGTTTTAGCCTCAATTATTTTTGCTGCTTGCTGAGTTGCACATTGTATAATTATTATGAAGGCTTTGTTTCTTTTTGGAGAGTAATTTTGCCATTTGACTCCTCTTCAGTTCACTTCCTTTCTAATCATCATTAATGATTATTGATTGACTGGAATAATTTTTGGCTATGAGTTGAATAAACACCTTAATTGAGAGAGATATATATCAAATCTTAATTATACTTTTATCTAAATCTTTGGAGTTTGATTCAGAGAGAGTGATTATAGGAAGCACATGTGTATGTAAACACTCACACTATTTGTATATATGATATATATAAATTATAAATATAGTATATATATTTATATATTATATTAGTATATATTTATATATACTATGTAGTATAATATGTATAATATAATATGAAGTTTAGTATATACAACATGCTATATAATATACTATAGTATATAGTATACTATATATACTAATAGTATACTATACTATACTATTATACTATACTATACTATTAGTATATATAGTATATTATATTATAAATATTATATAGTATACTATATAGTATTATATATAATATATAGTATACTATTTATACATATTATATATAGTACACTATATATAGTATAATATATATGCTATATAGTATATTGGTATAGAATATATTTAGTATATTCTATACTAGTATAAACTAACTTTATCTTTACATCTTGAAACATTTGTCTTAATGTTTAGTCTTATATAGCTGAATAATTAAATCTACATGATTATAGAAAAATCTCGGTGGGCCTGTGTAAGTCACTAAAGAAATATGGGGAAAATCTATAGATTTTGCTTCCAGAGAAATGATTCAATTAACATTACCCTCTGACATTTCAACATCCTAATTATAAAAATGCATATTGGACTTTTTATTAGAGATATGTGACATCAGAGTTCACGGAATTCCAAACATCTACTCAATGAAAGTCTTCAACAGATAATCATACCATTTGGTTTAAGAATTTCTAGTTTCTAGTAAGGGCTCACTGTATAGTCACATTGCCTTAAGTCTCTTTGGAAATGAGATTGAGTCCTTTCATCTTATCAATTCGATTCATCACCAAGTCCTATAGATTCCAACTCCTTAATATTGTCCCTCATCTCCACTCCCATCACCAGTTCCCTGGTTTATGTCCTTATCACTTCCACTTGCAATACTGAAATAACCCGGCCTTTCCGCAGTTGTACCTGCCCCTGGCTACAATGCATTCATAGTGTTGTGGGAATAACTTATAAAATATCAGTTTGATCCTATAACTAACTCACTATTTAATACCAGATTTTTGGCACTGTAGTAAAGACTCCGTTCCTTCCCAATCTCTTTTTCTCCAATCTCATTTCTATATATACTCCAAACTTTATGAAGAACCTGTCATTTGTAAAGAGTTTGAGTTTCTTTACATCTCCCTACCTTTGTAAATATAGTTTTTTCTGCCTTGAAAAATCTTCTCTTCCTTCCTGTGGTCAAGATAATTTTTCAAAAATTAACTTTTTCTCTGTGAAACTCCCACAGCATGCCTGTATAGCTGGCACTCACCACACAGAAATGTTTTATTCTTCACTCCCATTGTTGTACCCATGGTACTGTTGCCATGCATGAAATACATAGATATGCAATATCAAATGAGAATAAGTATGAATGAACATGCTTCCATTATGCAAAAAAATTACTCATGAATGGTGCTACTTTGACTTTCCTAGTAAAAGATCCAATGCTTGAAGGCATAAGTCTAAATTTAATCTTCTTCTGCTCAAGCTCTCCAAGCAGTCCGGCATCTAACCATCTTGCCTGAGTGACCACAAACTCCTTTGAACACATTCCTGTCTATTCGCAACTCACTTTCTGACCTTCTATTTCCAAAATTTCATAATATGTCATCTAAAATCTACCCGATTCACTTCCTATGATTAACACTAGGCATTTGAATAACTCACTTCCTCTGCAACTGTTAGCCCTAAAGTTATCTCCAAGAACAAAAGCTAAATCGATATAGCTTGAGTTATCAAAGCATCTTTGCCTTAGAGCCTGTCCATGCTATGTCACAAATGTGGTAAGACAGCCAGAGGGGGCCAGAGGCAAGAGTTTACCATGGCATCTTAGCAAGGCTATGCTAGGATATGACTTGGATATGCTAGGATATTTATTAAAGTCTCTGCCTTAATTCAACATGTTAAGATGATTGGGAAATCTGTCAAGTTTATAAGCCTCTTCATTTTCATTTGGTTAGCTTTGAAGGACCAATCTTGAGATATTCTTCATTCCTACCTAGGATTGTTTAGGAAGGTGTTTGGAGGAGTGAACAAGAAAATTGAATACCTGACCAAGGAATGCCATTCCAGCCGTGGAGAAGAATTTGTTTTTTCATCTTCCATCTACCAAGAACTAATCTTTTGGTAGAATCTATGTGGAATAAGAGCAGGTATGTTTACCTGTTTCTAAAAACAGGTCAGTTCAGTCCCCCTATTAACAACATCACCACCAGATTTTCTTTGTCCCTCCAGTCCAACAGAAGGTATGGCATATAGACATTTGTGATAAAGTTTTCTGCACCTACATGTCAAATTGGCATACTTCAAAATATCACCAAAACTAACTTTAAAAGACACATACACACATACATATGATCACCTTCACATTACTTCATTGATTTATTTAATTCCAGTTATTTGACTCCATTACATTTTATATGTAATGGGGCAATACATATTACATGTGACATTTATCTGTTTGGTGGTGTCACGTGTCTACCCAGACCCCCTACAGGTTTATTCTCAATGATTTTTATCTGCTACATTATCACAATCTAAACTATTCAACTATTCCAGAGTTATCTCATTTTGCTACAACACTGACAGGAATGTAGGATAAATGCAGTTCTCCCTATTTTAGGGATGAGTGGAAAGAATTGTAAAGGAGTTACTGACTTAATTTATGTCTTCTTAAGTCACTACCTGCATGTGCCTGGAATGAGGTAAGGTATTTTATGGTATTAAAAATTTTCCAAGCAGGGCAAGGTGGCACGTGCCTGTAAGCTTCAGTCTATGAAGCAGCTGGGGCTGGGGATCATGGTTCACGTCCCACTCAGGGTAACCTAGTGAGACCTAGTGAGACCTAGTTCCAAAAAATAGCTGGGCGTGGTGGCGTGCTCCTGTAATCCCAGCTACCTTGGAAGCTGAGGCTAGGGATTGCTTGTGTCTGTGGTACCCCGGGCAACGTGAGCCTGCGGTTCCATGGGCAAAAATAGCAAGACCTAGTCTCAAAAAAAAAAAAAAATCCAATCTTTAATGTTGCTATATCTTATACATCTAAAGTCCCATGGACAATGAGTGAAATAACAACAGCTTTCAGAGCTTACTGAGAAAGTAGATTTTTTTATTTATTGTTTAGATTTCTAGATAAAAATTTTAAAACGTAGTTGTTAAGAGGGAGAGTATTAAACTTCATAGTAATTTAAATTATTCTTTATGCATTCCAATTGTTACTCATTTATTTCAAAGTTATTTACGTGCATAACTGCTACTTATTTCAAATATATATAGCTCTTAGATTCAGATACATAGTGAGCTGTTCAAGTCTATACATCTAGGGTACTAGCAGTCATCAATGTCTTTTAGAATCTTAGAAATAATAATTAGAATATAAATTTATTTTTGAAAGTGCTGACAGGATATCTAAAGTACTGTCTCTGGATTTTAATGTCAGAGTGCAACTGCCTCATTATTTTGCTTAGAAAGTCCTTGCTTAGTTTTGCATCTACATAAAGGATCTCCTAGGCTCCATTTGTATTAAGTGGCTTAGCCAGTATGTTAATTTTTTTAATGCTGCTCAAAAAAAAAAAGAAAAGGGAGAGAGAAAGAGAGACTGCCTTCTTCTGATAAACCTCTGACTTTAATAACATGTCCTCTGAATTAATTCTGTAAATGCAGTACTGAAGTTCAGCACGGTGATTTGGGCTGTTTTAATTAGCTCACAGCTGCACTGCTGGATAACACTGCTTGTGGAGGTAACTTGGTATTCATTATTTGGGATCTGGTTCAGAGTTCAATGGTCGGTTTAAGCTTTCTTAAAGAATTGCTTGTCTTTGTTTTCAGGGGACAACTATCTACTCTCTCGCTTAATCATTATTAAAAATCACTTGTTTTCTCTCGTGATTGTGATTGTGTAGCCATTGATATGACCTTAAGATAACAATTGGTAGCTGTCTACTAGAGATCCCCTAGATCAAAAAAGTCATCTGAGTTATTAGTTTAAATAGATGCCATGCAGAGAAACTAAATCACAACTGCCTTACTATTTTAAAAGTCTTTAAATGTTTGAATTTAACTTTCTACATTTCCAACAGACTGTATTATGTTTTTACATGCTAGCAAATATGAACACTTAATAGTGTGACAGATTATGTGAAAAAATGAGGAATGTAAGTACCAATTTATGGAGTGTCAACCCATAAATTAAAAGACATTCTCTAATTTCATCCTCACACTAGAAGGTGACCCCCTTTTCACATAGAGGGGATCTAGAGAATCAGAACATTTAAGGAACTTGTCCAAGATCACAATCTGGTAAAATTCAGAGCAGGGTTTGAATCAGGCTTACTGTACATCAGATCTCAGGCTTTTTCTAAATGTCACATTGCCTTCTCCCCAAAGTCAAGTTTAAGATTCACCTTCTCCACAGTAACTTTTGCGTGAATGCTCATATCTTTATATCAATTTATATGATGTATGTAATACTGCCACATATTTATATTTATTTCCAATTATTTTCTTTCCTAGCTTCTGATTTTTCCAGGTTAATAGAGATATATGTTCCTTAAGTCGAGTCTAAAGCTTCTACTCATTTTATGCCACACAGCAAAAATGACTCTGGACAAAATATGTAACTTTTTACACTCTCATGCCACAGCATCACTACAGAGAGCTTTCATTCTTTACACTACATATAGACGGATACACTTTTCAAATTAGAAAATAAGTACACATTTACATATTTTATAATTTTCTATATTTAGAATTTTAAAAATGTAATGATATATTCCCAATATGGGAGATATATTCCCAATATGGGAGATACTAGAGAAAAAAACTGCAAGGAATATATACATATTTATATAATATATGTAATTTTATTGTATGAATTGTTGCAAATTTAGAAGGAAGCTAGATGGGGGCAGTGGCTTAATTATTTTTCTGTTTATAATACTAATGAAAAAGATTCTAAAAATCTGGAAAAAGATGATTAATGCACAGAAATTTTAAAAAAATGAGGCTATTCGGTGCCTAGCACTCCACTTCTAGAAACATGGGGAATTATAAAGGATGGTCAGAATGAATATCACAGAAGATGGCAAAATGTGCAAAGCAAATATACATGATGAAAGGAAAGGAAAATATATTTAAGATAATGGGAAATGTAAAAATATTACAGTCTTCAGTTAGAATACAACTCCCCTCCAAAATATTGCCATGAATATAGGAAATCAGAGATGCATGTGATTATATCAGTAAAGTAATGGTATCTCAAAGGGGAGTTGAAATGGTCAATCAAAATGATTTCATCTTCACCTTTTTTTGGCAGATTATTTAGTGTAAAAGTATTCTTGCAATCATACAAATAAGACTATAGTAGTTGAAAACCACAATTTTACTGACATAATTCCTTGTCCAGGGATGCAGTGGCTTCATATAGCTTGCAAGGATATAAGGCTTTTGATAAACACGAGGAAAACATTAGGTAAATAAAATATGAAATGATAATGAGCAAATATTTGACTGGGATTTGTACGGATTTGAATACTGGGATTGTGTATGATAGTATGAGGCCATTAAGAAGGAGGTTAGAGTTTGGAAGTGGGAATGCCAGAAATTCGGAGGAGTTGAGAATCTTGAAAAGACCATGGGATTCGCATTAGGACACTTCTTCAGAAACAGGCATAATTAAAGTTCAAGATGAGACAATGAGGTCAGAAGCTAAGCAACAAACAAGCTGAGTGATTATAAATAGATGTGAGAAGCCTAATCATTGGGTCAGAAATTGAACAAGCCAGCAGAAGATTAAAAGGACAGTTACTAGAGTTTGAAGGAAAGAATGAGAACCTCAAGGACACAGGTTCCGAAGGAGAAACTTGACTGGTGGTCTCAAACCAGAAAATTCACCTTAGCTGGGCAAGTGGAGCAGAGAGAAAAATTTGATTCCGTGATAAACTGTCTCCAGAAGTTTCTCCACTATGAACATAAAGACATTTCATAAAGAAATCTGTATTTGTGTCCATCCCAATCTGGGTAGGTTCGTTACGATTCTATCACCTAAAGAAGAAAGTTGGTATTATCTTCACAGGATTTTTAATATCAACAGGGGAAAACAGTTAACAGGAAAACAGCCACTGGTGTCCCCACCTGAGTTCCCTCTCCCCACAGGGTGACTCAGCTCTTTTACTTTAGCCTTCTAGACCCAAGTGTACCCACTTATCCAGGCAATCTTAAGGAGGGAGCAATACCACAGATGCTACTTATAGAGGCTAATGGCCAAAGGGTGTGAAAAACCATGATAATTCATGTGCCCTACACAAGAGTGGAAATAGGATGGTGGTTCTAAGCCAACATATGGTCGCTGAGTTTTCATGGTGATAATATTCAGCAAACATAGCTACAGAATGTCAAAGTTGGTGCTTTCTTCCTGTCCCTACCACAAAGTAACTCATTCATCATCTCAGCTCTGCTCCGAAACCACTAAGTTAGTTTCCATGTAACTATGATTTGCAGTTGCATTATCTCTTCAGTTCACTCACTTGATTATTTTGCTGATGGCATTTACTTACTGATTAAGTCTCAACACTACAAGGAATTTTTAAAAATAATTGATTGGAACCATCATACAATGAATCCTCCATAAACGGTTCCTTATTCGTATCTGAAGCAGATGATTTAATTTTCTGGGAACTCAAGTGTGAGAACTTAATATTTATAACTGTTACAAACTAGAATCTATATTTGCACCTAAAACTTCCCCTCTCCCTCGATTTTACTTTAGGGGAGGCAGTATTTGCTCTTCTACACACCTCTTCCTTAACTTAAGTCATGCTTCTTCCAGCATTGGGGACAAGCAGGATGGAGGAGGAAAAAAGGGGCAAAATCTCTTTTCTTGGCTCCATATTTTCCCTAGGCCCCCTATGGCTGGGCAGGTATGTATGTCAGAACTGGGGGGATTTCTACAAAAGCCTGGTAAGGCCTGCTAGTGCTCAGTTGCCTGTTACAGAAGACATGGGTCAAGCAGACATGGTTAAGCCCCTAACACAAATCCTGCCTCTGGAGATGCACTTGGTCCTCCCCTTCGCTTCCCTTGCAGTGCTCTTACGTGGGCAGCACCTACTTTCCAGGTCATCTTGAAAGATGCGCAGGCATCCAAGGGTCACTAAATGATGAGCTCACCTGCCTCTCCTAAATGCACCCTAATGTCCCTCCGCCCTTAGATAAAAACAGGTGTTGATCATGATCTCTACAGCTTATGCACACATGCAACCAAGGAATGCAAGCCCCCCAGTGCTTGGTAAATAAGGTATCCCTGCTCCTAGGTTCGTAGTTGGGTGAAATTGCTGTCACTAGGAGTAATGCATTCCCCTCTTCACACATGACCAGCAGCTCATTCATCATCCTCTCCTCCCTATCTCTTCCTAGTCCTCCTTGCAAAGTAAAATGGTAGGGGTGTGAGGAAATTAGGACAGCTGAGCTGCTTTTAGTAAACTGTATGGAGATACATGACCCCAATTGTGCGTGCCTCTGGTTAGAATGTGGGTTATTTCTTGCCTCTTTTTCCCCCATGTGGATCCTACAAGTACAAGTTCATAGACAATAGGAAAAATTAATTCAGTACCCTATTCCATGCTGTTGCTGTTATTACCACATGAGAGACCTTTATCAACCAGAGAGGGAACTCACATCAGAAAGGTTGGTGGATATTTAAAAGTAGGGGTGACTTTCCTAGGTTCTGATCCATTGCCTTTACACTGTGCCCCAGCAACACCAACAACTCGTTTACAAGCAAAACATTAATATTATATTGGACATTCTTCTATTTTTATCTTATAATCTTAGAAGTTTAAAGTTAAAAATGTTGTTCTAATCTCCTCATGAACATTATACTGATCTAAAGATTTAGTCTGGTTTTGCTTTTTCCTAACTGCCACTTTCATGATCTCCAATATTTTCATTCCACTATATGTTTAGGCCCTGTTTCTTGCTGACTATTATTATTGTTGCTTTATGTAGTTATATCTTATCAGCATTACTAGTTTCTATGTTAGTCCCTCGATTCAATTTTCTTCTTTTTGATATTTGTCCTATAATAATTCAATCATGTCCAATGTATATGTGCTATTTTAGTGTTTTTCTTAAAATGTTGAATTCATCTTCACTATTGAATAATATTTTACCTAAATATGGTATTCTAGGACAGTTGTTTCCCCTTCAAATTTTAAGATATTACTTCTTTATCTCCTAGTGTCTGTTATTGCTCATAAACTTCTGCTGTTGCCATATATTACATTGCTAATATAAATTCTGTTGTTACTCTAATTGTTTTAATTTTATGTTTTCTTTTCTCTGGCTACTGTTAGGACTTTTCTTTGTCTTTAGTGTTACACAGCTTCTCAGTGATTTATCTACTGATCTATCAGTGATTTACCTTTGATGTCTTTCATCCCTGCTCCAAAGTTCTCAACAGATGACAAGTCTCCTTGGTAATTTTCTGACATGTTCTGGAGGAGATGTTTTGGTAGGACCTGGTTACCAGCTCACCACTGGAGAGAATGCAGGGTATGACTTCCCATGGGGTTCAATGCCAGGTCCTTGCTTGACTCAGGTCCAGTCACTTGTATCATTAAAACATTTATGACTTACTTCCAAGTTCAACAATCCCCTGGGCTCATTCCTATTTACTGCAGCTGACTATCCTTCCTTTGACTTTTCTATTTTCAACACTGCAGATTTCAATTGTTATACTTAGTTGTATATTAACATCGTTGCTACATATTTTCCCAGCGTTTGTACTCCTATAACCATGATTTGCAATTGTAGTATCTCTTCCAATTCACACACTTGATTATACTTCCGACAACCAAGGGGCTGCATAATGCAGGAAATCTAATCCAATAGATCAGAAGGACTTAGATATGCGATTTCTGAAAAATGCTAAGAAAATGAGCCTGAATTGCTTCCTCTGAAACACACATATCCCAACATGCATATACTGAAGCTTTCTCCTCAGCATGACTATATGTATATGCTCCAGGGAGCATATACATAGAGGGCATTTAGGAAGGAATAAAGATTAAATGAGTCCATAATGGTAGGACCCAAATCTCCTAGGAAAGGTGTCATTATAAGGAAAGGAAGAGACACAGGGGCTCATTTTCTTCACGTATGCACACAGAGAAAAGGTAACGAGAACACTCAAAGAAGGGGCTGTCTACAAGCTAGAAAAAAGAGTCTCACCAGAAACCAACCCCAAGGGCACTTTGATCATGGATTTCCAGTTTCTAAATCTGTGAGAAGATAAATTTTTGTTGTTTAACCACCCATTCTGTGGTAGGTTGCTATGGCAGCCCCAACTTAACATATGGTCTGGTTGTCAGGGTCCTTATCTGTCCCTATGAGAACTCTGCAGCAGACTACAGCTTGTAACAACTCTAACCACCATGGGAAACCCCAACTCTGAGTCACCAAAATATATCATGTAAACCTATTTTGATATACCCATCTCTAACCTTACCTGGGCTTAGTTTTTAACTTCAGCTCATTCTTCAGTTTCTTTAAACTGCATTTTTTAATGCTCAGTCTGACTCAATTCTGGATGATGATCACATGTGGCTTTTATATAAGAAATAGTAAGTGACTTTTATGTGCCTATGTGCCTATGTCATCCTTCCTCTAAATTACATTTTTATTCTTTTCACATTTTTTTTTTGGTTTGGCCTTTTAATTCTACATCAGAGAAAGAGGTGTTCCTTTTCTTTTTAGAATGAAATCCTCTATCTGTTTTTATTGCATCTTCTCCTGAACTCTGCTTCCACTCCCCAACAGTTTCAACTTTCCTACCTCCGTCCCTTCCTCTTTGTTGTCAAGAAAACATTAAGTTGAGAAATGGACTTTCCATGACTTGGGTTTTGACAACTGCTGTATTAGCTTCTTTCCAATATTTTGTATCTGAAAGAAAGCAAACTGACTTAAAGAAGTTTTCCTGGATCACCCAAAGAAAAGAACAAGGCAGTGGGTATAGATTTAGAATTTATTATTAGAGAGGTGACCATTCATATTTTCGCTCCTTCACTTCAACCTATTTTAATTGAAAACACTTATTATTTGCTAGGTCCTGTTAGGTCTGGAAAATAACAAGTGACTAATTAAAGGGTTTTTGTATAAATGAATATATCGACTATTACCTTAATGCCTCCCATAAATAGACAACTTCTTTGTTTTCCAATCTTACTGAATTGAGAGGACATGTGTCAGTATCAACAAGTGATTAATAAATAAATAAGTGAGTAATGTTACCCTTGTCCTCAAGAGGATGAAGCCATGAAAATGCATGAACTTTATAGAAGCAAAGAAAGAGAAATGCTCAAGTGCAAGATCTTAGTATTGAAAATTACTGTAGGAAGACAACGAATTTATGAAGAGCACAGATCATCAGTGGAGAAATAGAGACGCTGAGGTGTGTCTGACTCACATAAGGGGATTGCCAAGGATGCACATATTTGGAGTGAATGTCAAAGCGATTCAATCAGAAACTCGGTGAATGTGACACTAGGGATCTGTATGGCTAAGCTTACAAAGGTGATTCCTGTCATGAAAAACAGTTTCAGGGAAGAAGTGGAGAACAATTGAAAATGATAAAACATAGAAACACTAAAAATTTGAAAAAATATAAGATGTATCACATGTGAGTGCGATGATTTTCCTGTTTTAATTCTAAGATGATAATGATGTATGCTTATGTCAGGGATAGTAGAGTGGAAAGTGTGGGCTTGATGCCTGTGTTTCGTAGCTCAGGCAATCCTACCATCATCATTTTTAAACTTCCAATTTGAGAACAGTAAACCCCTATATAAAGTGATGATGTGTATTCTCTTTTGCAGCACAGTACCTTAGCAATAAAGGGTTAAAAATGGATGCTTAGGAATAATAATGACATTGAATGAGCATTCACTACACATTAAGCACTCAGTTAAAAGCTTTATGTAAATATCTCACCCAAACCCCATAACACCCAAATAATACAGCACAACTCACCATTATTAAGGGGTGGCCGGGAGGAGAGGGGGAAGCATGGAGGGGAAGCATATCAAAAGTAGTAAATATGCTTCATGGATAATGAAAGGGAAGGAGAATGATTATGGTAAACTTGTTAATTTCCATCTACTCCTCCTGGCGTTTCCACTAACCTTTTTGTTTGTTTGTTTGTTTTTTGCAATCATACAAGTCAAAATATCTTTTATGGCAAGTGTTAAGACCAAATCCTCTTTTATGAAGTCTTCCTTAGTAATATTTAAGTGTGTACTTTCCCTTTTTTAATTCTCTGTCATTTAGATTTATGGCCATGAGCTCAGACCTAGATTATACAACACTTGAGGTAGATCTTCCATTTAGGACAGGGTGTTAAATAATTCTTGTCAGTCTTTGACATCTAACTAGTTTGCATTTTTCAACTATAAGATTTTTCTGTTGTATGACTTGAACATTCTTATTTTAGACTTAGCTATACTCTTACTTTATTTAATTCAGCAAATGTAATTAATTGGTTACTAATAGATAACAGTTCTCTGTGGTTTTCAGCTAAGTAATATTTCCCTTGACAGCTCTCTCTGGTGGTCTAGGTTAATGGAAATTTGAGAACATATACATCTACTTTTTATGAAGCATTGAATATTCCTCTTCTCCTGCCTCCAACAGCTGTCAATTCTCTTTAGCTTTCTGCATGATCTGAACTGACACATTCATGTGTGTATTTTGGGAAATGATATGGTTTTTAAAATATACTGCTGTTGGCATGTCTTTATTTTGTTCTATTGCTAGAAGCACATGGCAGAATCCTTGAGAGAAGTATGAGTCTAATGTTTCTCTTTTACACTTAATTACTCTGAGGATTTTAGAAAACTGTCTCCATGAGTTTGCATTCCTTCATGTTACAATGATCAGCTTATGAAGATGTCAATAGTTTAAATGCACCCACGAAAAGGGACATATCTTAACAATTTGCAAAATACTTTATTTTGAATACATGGTCTATTTTCAAACAATGTCAATATTCCCAATGGTAACTTCCCATAGAATTTAAATACTGTTTATAAACTTTGCACTGTAATGGAAGCTTTATTAAAAAGGTCTTTAAAAAACGTGGTAGGATTAAATGTTCCAGTAATAAATTACATTCTATTAGGCTGTTCTTATTATGCATTGCTATATCAACTAAATCTATAGGATAAGTGGGATTTACGATGAAAATATATGGTTATAGCATATGCAGTAGCATTTATATATTCAAGAATTCCTTTATTTTTAGGAAATGCTATTTAAGTTGTCAATATTTTCTTGGTTTCCACATTGAGAAATAGACGAGATTTCAGTACTAAAGCTTTGGGGGAAATGAATTTCCTAATGTAATCTGCAATGATTTCTATATCGCTTTTAGCCTTTATTTGATATTTGAAGAATGAAAATATAAAAATCAAACTACACAATATAATCATCTTGATTACGACAGTAAAAATATATCATTGTATGTGACTCACATTTCATTAAAATGCATATAAATATGTTCTGGGATATATACATCCCATAATATATATATTATATATAATATTATATATTAAATATATATAATGGAATATACACTATATAATATATATAACTATATATATTATATATTATATATAACTATATATAATAATATATATATTATGGGGTATATACATAATCTCCATAAATGAAAACTCCATTGAAACCATGTTCTAAAAAGAAGATGCTGAGTAATTTTTTATGACCCCAACATTTTAAGAACCTGTATTTTATTATTTCGAAATCCAACCAACCCACGAAGTGAACAGATTTCAGTTTATCTATTATCCATTTTGCTAGTGTACTATAGCCGTGATTCATATATTACTTTAATGTCAAATTCTTGATTAAAGTAGAAAACATAATTCAATTTTCTATTGTGACTTCCTTGGAGGAAAAATTGGACAAAAGCCAATGATGCTTAAATGTCTCTAAGGCTTTCTGAAAAGTTAATCTTTTTTTTAGGAAGTTTTGAAATAGTGTCTAAAAGGTTGGTGGGGACCACACCAACCAATTCCTTAAGGGTGATTTAGGACAGGGATAAAAGAGCGAAGCTCTCTGGCCAGTGCTTAATTTTGCATGTCAACTCAAAAGGCTGGTCCCCTCTCACTTGGTGATAGATAAATACGTCAAGAGATGAAAAATCACTTCCAAAGTTCAATAAAGTTCAACGTTTCTTGACTTTTTTAAACGTTAACCGATTTTGTTCCCAAGCCTTTAAAAGTTATCAAACGATTCAAAACTAAATTCTGCATCGAGAGATAGGAGCAGCCCTCCTGGGCCTGCAGGCTTGTAAGAAGACCTTGGGAATGTCCAGTTTTCCAGCCCTGGAGTGAAGAGACCGGGGGAGATTCCGCAGAACGTTATCTTTTTGTTTTGACGCAACAGCAGTGGAAATAACAGGCAAGGTTCTTCGGCCCAGGGGGATGGTCAGCTCGGAGACAGGCGATTAGGAGGAAGGCGATGAAGCGCTGGTGTCTGAGGTCTGACACCGTCTTCACTTTGGCCTGCGCGTGTGTAGGAACAACCGTTTCATTTTTCAGGAAGGTGGACGTCACGACCGAGACTTTTCCCAGCAGCTTGCAACGCCTCGGGAAGGTCGGGCAAAGCAGGTTCTCTCTCAGCATCTACATCTCGCAGCGGACACGGACTTTTCCTCCCTGCTTTCCCTCCGCGGGAAGGAAGGGTGCCCGACTGAGCTGCTACAAGTGAAGTAGAGGCACCAACTAACTGCTCAGCGCAGGTAGAGCAAAGTGAAAACCACCACGCCGGGCTTCGCAGCGCAGATCCTGAGGGGCCTGAGGGAAACGGCCCAGCGCCTGCTTTAACCCTTCGAGCGCTGCAGCGCTGCAGCCGGGATCCCCGGTGCAGGCGAGCCCGACCCGCAGGCGGAGAAGGGGGGGGGGGCTCCCCGCGCCGGGAGGGGGAGCGGATTCCCCTTCCCTCGGAGCGAGCGAGCTGGGAAGCACTTTTGTCGTCCGGCACGTGCGTCACGGCCCGGGTCGGGCAAGCCCTCCGGGGGGAGTCGTTCCAACGTCCGCGGACTTGGGTCCCCCTCAACCTGTCCCGGCAGAGGCGCGTTACCACCCCCCCGACCCGCCCAGCTCCTCAACCCTGCAGGGGCGATGGTCCAGGGGGGCTTGGGTGGGGCCCCACGCCCTCCCGAGGCCGTCCCCGCGCTCCCGCCAGCCCCGTGTCGGGAGCCGCCCGGCCCCGCGCGGCAGCAGCCGCTCTGACAGGGGGAGTCACCGCCCCGCGCGCCGGCGCCTCCCCCTCCCCCCCACTCCCCCCGCGTCGCTACGTCATGGAAACA
>PVHY01025822.1:0-17955 GCA_004024945.1 Uropsilus gracilis
GATAGATAGATAGATAGATAGATAGATAGATAGATAGATAGATAGATAGATAGATAGATAGATAGATAGATAGATAGATAGATAGATAGATAGATAGATAGATAGATAGGTAGGTAGGTAGGTAGATAGGTAGATAGATAGATAGATAGATAGATAGATAGATAGATAGATAGATAGATAGATAGATAGATAGATAGATAGATAGATAGATAGATAGATAGATAGATAGATAGATAGATAGATAGATAGATAGATAGATGATAGATAGATTGATTGATTGATTGATAGCTTTCCTTCAATAGGCTGTAGATAGATAGATGATAGATAGATAGATAGATAGATAGATAGATAGATAGATAGATAGATAGATAGATAGATAGATAGATAGATAGATAGATAGATAGATAGATTTCCTTCAACAGGCTGTGGTGGTGACTACAATGCTTTAGTGGCTGCACAAAGGTAATAACACCTGATGGGGAGGGGATGGGAGGGGTCCTGTACTTCCCAAATGCAAACAACGGTGTCAACCAACAGCACCGCAATAAAACTTTTTGCCATAAAAATTAGAGGTCATCCTGTTGCTGTTCCAGGGGCATCTCCACAAAAGGGGGAAGAGCATTGCAGGACAGTGATCCCCGCTTACATGCAGCCACCTTCAACTGCGAGTCCCAGAGTCCTAGCAACCAGACTTCCTGAGCAGGGGGGCTGGGAGGCCAGAGTCAACCAGCCATGCCTGACAAGGACCTGGACACACACGACAGTGCTCTCCTGCTTCTGTGGCCTGACGTGCACCTTGGTGTCGTTGGTAAAGAGACAATAGCAGGAGAGATATGTGGAGACACTTGAAAGAAAGAGGTGGGAGAGAGACACATGGGAAGGCTGACAGTGGCAGCTGTTATCTTGCTCTGAACTTCTGTTTTGCTCCTTTATTCCAGACTTGCCCTTGTGTTTTTTGGCCCCTTTTGCCCTTGTGTTTTTCTACCAAAAGATGCCCTCAGCTTGGGGCAAGCCTTGGGGTCTCAGACTTGTGGCCCAATTTGAGCCAGCCCTATTTGGAGGGGCCTTTGCGAGGAGATGGGCAATTTTGAGGGTTTTATTGGGAAACAATTCTTAATAATATCCTGTCTTCTCCTTTCTCTGTGCACAATGTGTCTATTAAAGCTCTACCACACTAGGAGCCTGTTTAGCTTTGTGAGCACAGATGGCAAGCTCCCTCTAGAGCATGCAAGTCTGGGTGTCCCTGCGTGCCCCTCGGGTGCATGCTAACATTCCCACACCCAACACATAACCTACTAAAGCAAGTTCAACCAAGGCCATCCACTTGGGCCCTCACCCACATGACAGATGTCCTCATGGTGGTACCCACCTGTAGTCCAAGCACTGGTAGGCAAGAGACCTGGGATCACTGGAGTTCTCAGGTTCGAGACTACCCCGGGCAACATAGTGAGACCTGGTTTCAAAAAAGCAAGCAGGCATAGTGACATGTGCCTGTAATCCCAGCTGCCTGAGAGGCTGAGGCTAGGGATTACTTGAGACCTAGTCTCAAAAAAAAAAAAAAAAAAAAAAAGGAGAGGTGATGAGGCAGCAAGCAAGATGAAAGGGAAGTACCATTGATAAGTTAAGGAGCCAGGTTCCCAAAAGGATCGATGCTTCATCTGACACTGTAACCTCAGCCTTCTGGCATCCAGAATTATGAGGAAATAAATTTCTATTCAGCTACCCAGTCGATGACATCTTGTCACCAACCTGTAGGGTTAATGAGTTATCACACCCTTCCTCCATTAGCCTCTATGACCAGCGCCTGTGGCATTATGCCCACCCCATGACTGGGTGTGCACACCTGGGCCTAGGAAGGAGAGGGGAAAGGAGCGGATGGGATGAAGGGAGGGAGAGGAGGAGGGGAGGAGTAAGGGGAGGGGTAATCACTCTGGGGGGAGAAGGAAACTTTCCCTGCTGTCTGGCTTCCCCTGTTAACGATTAAAAATCCTGTGAAGATGACACCAAGGGTTCTGACATTCTTCTTCAGCTGCTAGAACTGATGCAGAACCTCCCAGGTTGGGATGGTTGTGAAACACAACCCTAGCAAACTAATAGATGTGCTTGACAACTTACAAAGCTTTTTCCTCATGGCTGAACTCCATTTCACAAGCATCCAGTTGAGCAGCCATGTTCTCCTCACTTAATGGATGAGGAAACTGAGACTAAGAAGCTATTAGCCTAGAGTCACACTGCCCAGGAGCCGCACAACGGGACTGGAATCCAGACTTCCTGGCTCCAGAGCCCATGCTCTTTCCAATATACTGGCTTCCTATTTGCAAAGCGCTCAGTGCCATTATTGTCGTTCATTTTTCTGTCCTTCAGTCATTTCTGTCCTTCAGGTACCAATCGGCCCCTTAGTCTGGAGAGCAGCTGAGTGATTTGTTTGACTTGCACAATGAATTGGTGGCAGAAATGGTGTTAAAGTGGCTCCTGAAATTCTGGACAGGGAGAAGTGATGATTCCTTGTTTGTCCAGTTCACTCAGCCAAATGCAGTCAAGAGCTTATGGGAGCAGCTTTGGAACTGGTGCCAAACAGTAACCGTCCCCAGCGCTAAAGTCAAGCTTCAGGTGAGCTTGTTGCAGGTGATTCTGGAATTCAGAACACCTGAAGCACCTTCCCTTGTTGACATGGTCCCCAAAGAGCCATTTTCATCAGTCATTCCCTACTGGGAGGAGGAACACACAGACTCTGGGCCTTGTTTTCAACTATATTTTCAAAATAATCATGTCTTGTCCAGAGAATATTGATTGAAAAAGTCAATAGCAAAATAAGCAAAGGAGTCAGTCTAGCAAAGACCAGTAGCAGAGGTCTTTATTCTCTTTGGAGGTGAGGTGGAAGTATAGTTCTTTTATTTATTATTATATATATATATTTTTGAGACTAGGTCTCAAAAAACTGTGGAACCGCAGGCTCTCATTGCCCGGGGTACCACAGTCTCAAGCAATCCCCGGCCTCAGCTTCCCAAGTAGCTAAGATTACAGGCGTGCGCCACCACGCCCAGCTATTTTTTTGGAACTAGGTCTCACTACGGGCTCCAGGCAGGACTCGAACCGCGATCCCTAGCCCCAGCTGCTTCGTAGGCTGAAGCTTACAGGCACAAGCCACCGTGCTGGGCCCTGAGGTGGAAGTATAGGATGGAGCAGTGAGCAAGAGTTTAAAAGGGTTTTCTTATTTAGCAGACAAATAGCAGGAATTGATATCAGACTCCAGAAAAGAACAGGGAAATTGTATCTACCATCTATCACTCATTTTGTTCTCTTGTGGTGTTCCTTTCTGTCCTTGTCCAGAGGCACATGCGTTTCTCACAGTTACATTTTTATGGCAAAGATGAAGCTTTAGATTCTCAGCATCATAATATAATTATTTTTCCAAGTCACACCTGATCTTCAGGCTTATATTTTTAATGGCCATCGCCTGTCACTTGAAGTGGTAGAAACATCATTTGTACAACCGTTCTCCCCTTAGTCACTTAACCTTGCTTCCAATTTTTCGCTTCAAGTGATCCATTCCCTTGCAGACTGCAGAAGAGTCACTGATCCTTGATGTAAGTGGGAGAGGCTCAGAATGGGGGCCCTCTGCCATGTACCCTCTGTGTTCACAGGCTGCTTCCCACCTTCATGCCAGCTAGGACCTGCCAGGGATCCCTGGGAGGCAGGGAAAATGAACAAGAGCCCAACCACCTCTCACTGGCCCCTGAGATCTCCTTCCAGCTCAGCCTTTCCTCCACGCTGACCATTCTATCAGTCGCCATGGCCACAAGGCATCGGGTCTCCTGAAAATAAACACCCAGGATACTCAGGGGATCTGACTGCTAGTTCCAGGAGCCCAAGCCAAAGAGAAATGGCATTTTGCTCATCTCGTCAAGCTGCAGTCTGTCTGACCTGTGTATTTTGTGCTCCCTGTAACTTTTACCTGATCTGACAGAAGCTCCAGCCCAGACAAAGCATGGATATAGCTTCCCCCCCCCACCCCCCACCCCCCACGGCCCAACACATCCCCCAGGTCCTGCTCAGGGAATAGAAATTGATACTCCTCATTCTGTAGCTTCTGACCTGATCCCTTTGAGAAATGCACCCTGTAGCTAGAATTGCCGACAGCTTTGGAGAAAGGAAACAAGCAGGAAGTCAGAGGTGTTCCTGCTGTGCTGCGAATTCCAAAGGCAAGCAGCCCAACATCACTGCAGCCAAGTGAATGTGTTGCCTCTTGGTGACAGCACTGGGTCCTACCCCCTGAGAATGAGTTGAGTTTGCAAGTCTGGTAGTCAGAAAGAATCCTGTGGAATCTTCTCCCTCATTTTCATGGTCAATCTCAAGGTCATCCAACCTTGCTTTGATTATTAATAACAGAAGCCAACACTGACAGTATTTATTGCTAGGTACCATGCTAGATATCAAATATCTCAAGATCTCAAGTAATGCATACAATATCTCAAACAACTGTCACCATAGCCATATGAAGAAAGGATTATTTTTCATTTTTCATTTTGTAATTATTGTACAATATTGGTCATGGTTGTATTGCACCCCTTATTCCCAACCCCACCCCCTTTGTCCCTCCCCCCCTCTGGTCACTCCAACTCCTCTTGTTGCAAGCTGTTGGTCTATGTTTGCCCTGCTGGTTTGTTTGTTTTTTTTTTTAGAACTATGTCCTTTTTTCCCGGGTGCAGATTTGCCCTCCAGGACAGCAATAGATGAAGCTGCTCGGATCTCCAGGAATAGCTGAGGCAGGTAGTCAGTCCAGAACATCGGGGACTTGTTGTCAGGCAGATGTCTGGTGGCTTCTCCAGGATCCTTTCTGTCACTTGCTGCTGGTTCTGTGTGAAGAAAGGATTATTATTCTTCCATTCCCTATGAGAAACTAAGGCTCAGAAAGCTCAAACAACTAACCCCAAGTCACAGAGCAGGTAAATGATTCTGAATAAGACTCAGATTCAGGCAGATAAACTTGAGGGTACAAACTCCCTTCTATTACCTCCTCTTACCAACGTCACCACCCCAAAGTTATAACAACAGTAACTGAACTCCTGGTCCTTTGTGAAGACATTTTTTGCGTTCTGTAACTCTTGAATGAGGGAATCAAAAATCTTAATTAAAAAGATTAATTCACTTCCCCAAAGTCAGTCTATGTCAGTACAGATAGTAAGTGGATACATGAAAACTATTTTCCTCTATAATCCAATTTTTCCTTCTTGTAGAAGACTCCCTTCTTTAGTTGAGAACATGGTCTTCTAGAATTAAGACCTTGGTCTTCCTGCTAGGTATGGTGGTGCATACCTATAAGCGGCAGCGTAGGAAGCCACAGCCGGGGCCAGGAATCACGGTTTGAGTCCCGCTGGGGGCACATAGAAAGACCTAGTTCCAAAAATATATAGCTGGGCGTGGTGGTGCGCACCTGTAATCCCAGCTACCTGGGAAGCTGAGGCTGGGAAATGCTTCAGTCTGTGGTATCCCAGGGCAATGTGAGCCTGCGGTTCCACGAGGCAAAAATAGCAAGACCTAGTCTCAAAAAAAAAAGGAAAAAAAAAAGACCTTGGTCTTGGTCTTCCTGAATTACTTGGTTCAAACTTTGTTGAAGTCAGGTGAATCCAAGTAATACACTGTAAGTAATAGGATAAAAGTAATTAATTGTTGCTTCCTGCAATTGTCTCTCTTCTCTCTTTTCCTCCATCTTGCTGCCAGGATGCTGTTATGAGCACTGGAACTGCAGGCCTGCCAGCTTGAGCTAAGATATGATGAAGGCCACCAATAGCAGAGCCACAAGATGGCAGGAGCCTGGCTCCCCAGGACTCCATGGAACCACATCACTCAGCTATTTTGAGGTGATCACTTCTAGCCTTTACATGGAAGAGAAGTAAATATCAAACATGTTTCACTATTATCACAATATTAATTCATAATCTTAGGGATAGTTCATAGACATCACTATTTGGGGTTTTCTGTCATTTAAACCAAACCTAATGCTAGTTGACAGAGTGGTGGAGCTGGAATTTAGACAAGTTTGACACAAAAGGCCACTCTTTACCATTTTGACCTGTTATTTCTACTGTAAAAACTCTGTGCCCAAATTGGCTCATCGTATGATTACCAATGCCTTTCACTCCCTTCATTTAAAGAACCATTCAACAAATATTTGTCAAGCTCTAGGCTCTGTACTAGAGAATAAATTAAGAATATAAACATGAATAAGACTTGGTCAGTGTCAAGCCGGGCACCGTGGCGCATGCCTGTAAGCTTCAGCCTAAGTTAGGGATCGCGGTTTGAGTCCCACTTGGGACAACACAGCGAGACCTAGTCCCAAAAAATAGCTGGGTGTGGTGGTACGTGCCTGTAATCCCAGCTACCTGGGAAGCTGAGGTTGGGGATTGCTTGAGTCCATGGTACCCCGGGCAACGTGAGCCTGCGGTTCCATGGACAAAAATAGTGAGACCTAGTCTCAAAAAAAAAAAAAAAAAGACTTAGTGTCTTGAGGGGCTGTGACCATGTTGGATGATAGACGGCTAAGCACATAAATAAAACACAATGCAGTGAGTCCTGTCACAGAGATACAAGTCAACTGTTGGGGAGCCCAAGGAGAGGAGCGACTTACTGCCTGGGGGTCAGGGAATATTTCATGCAGAGTGTAGCGATGAGCTGGATGTGCCAGTGGTCACAAGAAAGAATGGCATGGACTTGGTTCTTACACACCAGTACACTTAAACCACTGACTTCCAATGCGCTCTTCCATCTACAAATGCAGCCCACTGTTGATCTGGGCATTTTAAGACTCTGCTTCTTCAGCATAAAGACCCCTAAGAGCTCCTGGGGAATCCATCTTATTTATGCTTGCTGGACCCAAGCCCATGAAGAAAAGTGTCTGTGGGGCCCCTAAGGTCAACCTCCTTGACAACAAGGAAGAAAACAGAAGTGGGAAATCGGAAGGCCCCGGGGGCAGGGCTAGATAAATAGAGATTCCCCAGCATAGCTGTGAAAGCCAAAACAGGGTCTGTCTGTAATTACTCTCTACTTGGAAACGGTGTTTCCAATGTGACCTTTCTACCTGCAATTCTAACGCTGGAGCTGCTGTCACTGTTAATAAAGCCCAGACCCAACTCTCCCTGATTGGAGCCAATTAGAATTACCCAAAGAGGGTGGCCAGGGCAGCCTCGCTGCTAATGAGGGCAGCTGATGTGTTGGCGTTGGCTTATTTGCCCAGAGATGAGGGCCAAGTGGTCCCCCTCCCCTTCACTCTCCTCTCACAGCCTCCAATAACTCTGTTCAGTTATTCTGTGAGCGCCAGCTTTAAATCAAGGCAATGAGATCTACTGGGGGAAAAGAGCATCTTCTGGATAATGAAGCCAGACAACATTTTTCCCTCACTCAGCACATATTTATTAAGCAACGATGACGTGCCAGGAGTGGTGCCAGGGGAAGCATGTAGCAACCATCCAGCTATAAGAGACAAACCCTTGATGTAAATAAAATGTAAGTCTTCAGACCCCGCCCCCCTGTTAGCACATGGTCTAAAAGGGGCCATGGCAATATGTCCACATGGGCATGTGTTCTGGTAAAGTCTGAAACTGAGTTAACCTGTGCAGTTAAGAATGCTGTCTCTAGCCAGGCGTGGTGGCGCGTGCCTGTTGTCCAAGCACTGGGAGGCAAGAGGCTTGGGACTGCTTGAGTTCATAGATTCGAGACTACCCCGGGCAACATAGTGAGACCAGGCCGGGCACGGTGGCTCGGGCCTGTAAGCTTCAGCCTATGAAGCAGCTGGGGCTAGGGATTGTGGTTCGAGTCCCGCCTGGGGCCCGTAGTGAGACCTAGTTCCAAAAAAATACAGCTGGGCGTGGTGGCACACGCCTGTAATCCCAGCTACCTGGGAAGCTGGAGGCTTGGGATTGCTTGAGTCTATGGTACCCTGGGCAACGAGAGCCTGCGGTTCCACAGGCAAAAATAGCGAGACCTAGTCTTAAAAAAAAATAAAATAAAATAAGAATGCCATCTCTTTCCTATCAAACTTCCCCTCTGTCACACTTTCCCTTGTGTAGGAGGCGCTGAAGTGGCCAGCGGTATTTATGGCATCTAGTTAAGGGGAAATTAAATTGGGCACACAATTGGGTTTGTGTCTTATGGGGTATATTTAGACAATTTGCTGTCACTTCTCCACATAGTAAGTTCCTGTTAGCCAAATTGTAGAAATGCTTCCAAGAACCTCCCTATTGTACATGCCAGTTCACCTGGCATCGTGGCAGGAAGGAATGAGACCAAAGAGCATATCAGATTGAGTGTCCTATGGAACCAGGCACTGGTAAGAGGGGTAAGAGTATGTCCTGAACAAACTCCTCCCACTGATGGTTTTATGGAATCCACTCCACCTCCATGTCAAAGAGATTCCAAGAACCAAAGACTACAGGTCCCATCATGCCATGAACCTGCTATGACCTGAGACTTCTTGAAGGTGGGTTGCTAGGAACTAACGGTGGAATTAAACACCACATTTGCTATAAAAAGCCAACACATGGGCACCTGTGTGCTCTTGATGTTGCTCTTGGGGGGTGGGGGGGAGGATCCCCAGCTCAGACAACATAACCAGTAGGATACATTCACCAATTAAACCCTCTCTTTCTCCCTGGGTGCCCCCTCTTTGCATTTCCCCTTTGTCAATAAACCGTTGTTAACCCTTGTATGTGTGCCTACAGTTGAGTCCTGTTCTAAGTTATTTCTTTAGCATGCAGGTGAGGATTCACACTCAGCCTATCCCATTTCCTTTTGGGATTGCCCTGTAGCAACCGGATGTGGGTAGTGGAGGGAAAGCAAGTTTTGAACTGGATATAGTCACAGCTGATCATTGGAGAATTCTCTCAATCATCAGATGTGAATTTCTAAGTGCAAATTCAGTTCTGACTGATACCTAGTCATACACACTAAAAATATTTTGTAGTACAGTAACACAACTCTCTGCTAGATCTCCTTTAGGATGGGAATGATACCATTTGTAAGGATTTATGAGGATTTATGAGGATTCCTATTTGTGGGCAACGAACAAAGCAATACTACACGAACAGCAAGTCTATCTGGTAATGAAATCACATTTTTTATGCATTCCAACCCTCAGCAACAAATTTTTTTTTGTTATCCTAGAGGGAAGACTTAATTTTCTTTCCTTCTTCTATATAGAAAATATTACAAAATTATTATCATATGAAGAGGTAATAAAAGACTATTCAGTAAAAAAATGCAAAGGAAGTATTCCATCAGTAGGCTAGGCAGTTGGTGAATAAAAACATTAGTTTTTCTGTATTTTGTGATATTTGTGGTTTCTCCCAGCTTTAAAAGTTTTACAATTTGTTGTCCTATCTCTTCTTCTTCTTTTTTTAAGACTAGGTTTTTTTGTGTTACCCAGGTAGCTGGGATTACAGGTGCATGGTGCATGCCACCACGCTGGCTATTTTTTAGAGCCTACGTCTTGCTATGTTGCCCGGGGTAGTCTCAAACCCGCAGACTCAAGCAATCCCTGGCCTCACCTCCCAGTGCTGGGATTACAGGCACACGCCTCCATGCCCAGCCCTCTATCTCTTCTTAACCTAGAGAAAGATCCACTTTCAAACCTAACTTTGTTTTTATCATTTCACATTTTTCTTAAAGTGGGCCCTCTGTATCAACTACCTCAATAAAAATGCTACCTCAATAAAAAAAATTTAAAAAGGAAGCCCTTCAACATGTCTAAGTTTCAGGGTCCCCAAAACCTGGCCCATACAGTCCTTTACTGTATGATCAGAGTCTAGTGACTGAATCCTACCACCCCCCCCCAGGGCATACTGGGCTCTGAACTAGGATAGACAGCCTCCTGCATCAAGAGGGGGTTCACGGACATCAAATAATCCAAATTACACAGAGGCTGTGGGAGAAGATATTTCTGGTAGAGAAAATATTTCAGCTGAGAACCAAAAGATTAGAGTTAGGCAGACGAAGAATTGAAGAGTAAGCCAAGTGGCAAGAACAGCATGTGCAAAGGTCCTGAGGTAGTAAGGGTTTGGTGCTTTATAGATGCTCGGTAAGTATCTACTGAGTTAATTCTTCAAAGTATTATGATCTAAGTAGGGTCGGGGTGCTGTGCGAACATATAGGAGAAGCATTGAATCCTTGCTGAAGACATTCAGAAATGAAGGAATGAGGAATAAGAAAAAGCCAGGTCAGGTTAACAAAGTTAGTCAGGTCATCCTCACAAGATGAAAGATGGCATATGCAAAGGTCCTGGGGTTCAGAGAGAGAGATCACACAACAGTTTTGTGTGCTGAATTTGGGAAGGAAGGTTTGGCTGAAAGGAGAATAAGACTAAAAGGGAGGGAAATTAGGGCAAGAAAGAACTGGTAAGACCTGACTTCACAGTTCCTAATCTCAATCCTTTTTTCCATCTTACCTCCATGAGAAGAGCTCTTCAGTTTGTTTCCACCAACGGCTTGGTCTTACGTTCACAGTCATTTTTGGGAACAATCCCTGTACCCCACTGATGTCTTCACTGGCCCCTTTCTCCCTGACAAGGTTATGGGGGCTAACTTCCCATGAAGTTCAGAATTTATTCTTTATCCTAACCATAAACATTTATTTGAGCTAAAATTAAAAAAAAAACAACTTTCAGGATGCTCTGTTCACAAACTTTTGAGTGAGCTCATCACACCCAAATTTCCACTGGGTGGGGTGTGTGTGTGTGTGTTGGGTTTCCACTGGGTAGGGTGTGTGTGTGTGTGTGTGTGTGTGTGTGTGTGTGTGTGTTGGTCCGGGCCATGCTGTCTCACACTAGACCTGGGAATCACTCCATTCAGTGTGTGTGGATTTTAAATGGTTGAACTTAGCAAAGTTCAATTAAGATGGGAACAGGAGGAGATGTTCCCTTTTATTGTCATTTTCGATTTCTCGGGAGGATGGGAATGACAGAGGACCAGCGAGTCCTGTGTTTTTCAACCTTGGTGCTTCCGTCAGGACAATTCCTTGCATGAGACTAACCTACTCATTGCAGCTATTCATCATTTCTGATTTCTTGGTGCTGATGCTAATAGACCCCTCAGTCATTGTGACAGTGTTTTTTAAATGCCTCCCCAGTCTCCCTAGGGAGCAGTTACTACCTCAGGTGAAGAAGCTCCGTGACCTGTGTGGCTTCAAAGAGTTCTTGGGGGTGTCCTGCTCTCTCTGGTGCTTTCTGTTAGGAATAAATGCCCATTTCTGCCATTCCCTACTGGCCTCACTGTCCTGTATCCTCTGCGACTGTACCCAGTGAACAATGAGTCCCACCCATTCAACACACCCTGTGGGGTTTGGCTTCCTCCCATCAGCCCCTTTGATATTGATTTACACTCAGATTTGCCACAGAACCTTTCAAAATCTGCACATGTCCATCTAAATGATACGCCCTCAGAGGGCAGGTGTGTGCCTGGTTTCTTGGAGGAGAAGATGAGTGGATTCCAGTGTCAATGGCTGGAAGAGGCATTGAATGACTGACTTGGAATTCCTACTGGGGAGAGGGGGAAGGGAGGGTTGATGAGATTGAGGACACAGGTGCCCACTGGATGACTGACTTCAGGGTGGGTGGAGGAGTGGCAGTAGTCCAGAGACTCTGCTGGGAGGGGAGACCCCCTTAGATTGTGGGAGGAAACAGAAGGGCAAGAAGAAAGAACACAGAATCATAGCATCATGGGAGATGACAGGACATAGCTGGGTCACAGAAGTCACGGGGTGGGCCCTGATCATCAGGGCCTGAAGGAGCAGCAGGGGAAAGCTGCCCTCTATGTCAGGTGGGAAGTCAGCTCTGGCTTTCTGGGCACTCACCGGCTGTAAGGATGCATCAAGGGAGTGAGGAGTGAGGCCATGAGAGAGGGCAGTCTCTGATAACCCATGTATTTATAAAAATACTAAATCAATACCTATATTTATTTTTCTAAATAGGCCTGAATATTATAGAAGAAGTAGAAACAGTTTTGGAGGCAGAGATTGAAGCACTGCTGTCAAGATGTCTGCAGATGGAGATGACACAGGTCTGGGGAGGAGACTGGGGGTACAGGTGGGGGGGGGGCTTAGACTTGGTAAGGAAAGGACATTCCTGGGAGTCATGGAGGGGGTGGGGGTGAAAAGTGTATGTCTCAGAGTCAAGGGTCCCTTCCCTGGCAATTTTGCCAAAACCAGGAGATGCCTCTGACTCTTTTTTTCTTTCTTTTTTTTTTTTTCTTTCTTTTGAGACTAGGTCTCACTATTTTTGCCTGTGGAACCGCAGGCTCACGTTGCCCGGGGTACCACAGACTCAAGCAATCCCCAGCCTCAGCTTCCCAGGTAGCTGGGATTACAGGCGTGTGCCACCATGCCCAGCTATATTTTTTTGGAACTAGGTCTCGCTACATACCCCTGGCAGTACTCCAACTATGATCCCTGGCCCCGGCCGCAGCTTCCTAGGCTGCCGCTTACAGGCACGCTCCACCGTGCCGGGCATCTCTGACTCTTTCTTATTTACAGAGAGGCATTTCAGTCAACCCCAGGGTTCCTGAGCCTCTTACACAATGCAGATTTCTCCCCCTGGATCAGGCTAACACACTATCACTCTGGCTCCAACAGGGCATTTGAGGGGAGCAGGCTCAGAATAAAGGGGTGACACAACCAAAGTGTCCAGACACCCAAAATGCCCCGTTCATTCTGTGCACGGAAGTCCATAATAAAAAAGCATTTATCACAGATCAGTCCACTGCCTGAATGCAGAGGCTAGGTGGGGGTGCAAGCCAGGCTAAAGGGCACAATTGGGCACTCTTCCCTTTTACAACCCTGGCACAAACAAGCAGGGGACAAATCCCATTTACAAGGACAGCAAAAAGTTTGGTCTCCTCTGCAACCCAAGCCTTCTCCATGCCTCATAAATATTTCCATAGTCATAAATATCACTGATGAGGAAGCAGAAGGCTCTTAATTGGCTCCAACTCATTTCATGGTGGAGGAAGCGAAGGAAAATGCACTGAATAAGAATAAGACAGGGTGAGAGAGCTCCTGGGGGGGGGGGGTGATTAAAATAGAATCTTTTATGAAAGCAATGTGTTGTCTATGCTGTGACTTCAACCTGGGCAGAACACCGATGGGGCATCTTCTCCCCCTGGCCCAGTAACTCTTCTAGCTCGGACGTGCCATTGCCTCAGCTTGAGTTTTTGATGGTCAACGTTGTTGATGATGTGGTTGCCCCTGAAGAAAGAAGGGGGAGCTAGCCTTTATTTAAATGAACCACAGGATCACGGATAAACCAATGGTGGAATTCTACTGGAATTCAGTCATAAAAAAAGATGCCCCTTCTCCCTCTCCCTCTCCCATCCCCCCACCACCACCCATCACACACCATGGTTCAGTCTCAAAAATATAAAGGAGGAAAAAAGCTTAAGAGGGTACATCCTTCTACAAGTCCACTTATATGATGGTCTGTAAAAGTGGAGAGCAGGGAAAAAAATGCCAAACAATGATTGATTCTATGTGTGAGGAAAGATCAGACCTCAATGGAGCTTTGATACAGGTATTTGCATTTGCCAGGACTCAGAGAAAACAAGCTTAAGAGTCATTCATTCTATGTGTCTAAATTTTACATCAAAGGCAAAAACTAAGCAAATATTGAACTCTAGTTAATGATATGCCTGCTGAGTATTTAAAGGAAAGTATTCTGATGACTGCAATCTACTTTGAAATGCATCACTAAAATAAAATAGATTCATGGCTGGATAGAGGGATGGAGAGATGGATGGATATGTGAAAAGCAATTTCAGTGCGATGTTAATGGTAGAATCTAGGTGGTTAGTAGACAGCTGTTCGCTGTAAAATTTGCACTGCTTTGGTTTGAAAATTTTCACAATAAAACGGGAGCAAGAAGAGTGATAGGACTTTAAAAGAACAGTAAACATTGATGGGTGGCGGAGCCAGGCCAAAGGTTTTACATACATCCCCCCAGGCTCATGTTATCCTGATTTTACAGATCAGAAGGCTGACATTCTGAGAAACACATATTCAGGGGGGGAGGGCTGCTTCTCTGCCCTTCCCTCACACAAGGCCTGCAGAGCCGGTAACCCTGGAGCTGGGGGTTTCCATGAACAAATGCTTTCTCCCACAGCCCAGTCTCAAAGTGAAAGGGGGTCCTCAGCTACCAACCCACCCTCTTACTGGAATATCTACTACCTGTAGTGAATTGAAAGAAATAGAGCTGGGCGAGGTGGCACGCACCTGTTGTCTAAGTGCAGGGAGGCAAGAGGCTTGGGATCGCTTGAATTCGTGGATTCAAGACTACCCAGGGCAACATAGGTAGACCCAGTCTCAAAAAAGCAGTTGGGCACCGTGGCAGGCACCTGTAATCCAAGCTACCTGGGAGGCTGAGGCTTGGGATCACTTGAGTCCGCAGTACCCCGGGCAACTTGAGTCTGCAGTATCCTGGGCAACCTAGCAAGACCTAGTCTCAAAAATAAATAAATGAATAAAATAAATAGGAAACACACCATGCACGGTGGTGCATGCCTGTAAGCACCAGCCCATGGAAGTGCAGTTGGGACTGGGGATCACGGTTCAGGTCCCACCAGGGGCAACACAGCGAGACCTAGTCCCCAAAAAAATAGCTGAGCGTAGTGGTGCATGCCTGTAATCCCAGCTACCTGGGAAGCTGAGGCTGGGGGTTGCTTGAGTCTGTGGTACCGGGGGCAACGTGAGCCTGTGGTTCCACAGGCAAAAATAGCGAGACCTAGTCTAAAAAAAAAAAAAAAAGGTAGGAAGCACATCCTGCCCTGAAGAAGCTTCCAGAGTTCTCCAGCCTGGAGAATGGGCCTTGGCACATTGGTACCAATGATCTGTGCATCGCTGAGCAAGGAACTCCCGCTCTCGGAATCATCCACCTCCTCTCTGAGATACGGGCTAAGCCCATACCCTCCCTCCAGTCCCAGCAGCCCTCACGCTCTGTAGCTTTTGACACATCATTTTCAGGGTCAGTGGCTGGTCCAGGTAGTGCTGAGCTGGTAGTGGGGAGAGTCTCACAGGAAGCGACCAGGGCAACAAAAAAAGCAAACCTGGCAAAGCACATGGGTTCTAGATTCCACACAGATGTTTTAGTTGAACCCCGAGCTTTTGTCTACGTCACAGGACGTGACAACTGACAGATTCTAGCCAGGAGTGCTGACCACCACTGGTCACTGGGAGGCGGAGTCAGAGACACCAGCATCCCAGCTCTTGGTGGGCTGCAGGCCAACACCAATGGCGGGCGCCGCTTGAAGACACCAGGCCAGGGGCAGGCGTGGGTAGGGCTGAGGCACAGCATTGCGGCCTCTGCGGCTTTATACTTCCCTTCTCTCTTTGGAGTCGACTGCTCAATGCTGCTGCTGCTTTCTTCTCCCGAGGCCAGGGCCGGAGGAAGCACCCCAGCAAGAGAGTCAGGCGCCATCTTACATCCGGGTCTCCCACCTACAAGTCTGATTAGACCATTTCCAATCCTTTGGCTGATTGGACCATGGAGCCCTAATCAACTCGTAGCTTGCACCTGATAGGTCCGTTCTAGGCCCTGCAACTGTTCCAAAATCAGGATTGTGTGAGCCACATACGAGTTGGTTCTGCCCTCTGGAAGCTTGTAGTCTAGAGGGAATGGCAGACCTCCCATAATTATTACCTGTAATTCTTTTTTTTTTTTTTTGAGACTAGGTCTTCCTATGTTGTCCGGGGTACCACAGACTCAAGCAATCCCCAGCCTCAGCCTCCCAGGTAGCTGGGATTACAGGTGCCCGGCTGCTTTTTTCGAGACTAGGTCTCACTATGTTGCCTGAGGTAGTCTCGAACCTGTGAACTCAAGTGATCCCAAGTCTCTTGCCTCCCAGCACTTGGACAACAGACACACACCACCATGCCTACCTACCTACCTACCTATAATTCTTCAACTGGAGTCAAGTTCAGTCTCCCTAATCCTCCCTCTCCTGTCCTTTCCTACTCACCACCTGTCTCACTGGGCTCAGCCATGCTGCCTTTTCTCCATCCCTCCCGTGCACTCACTCTTCGGGGTACTTGCTGTTCCGGGGGGTGTTCCCCGGGCCTTTGCAGAGCCAGCTGTTCCCATCCCTTGCATGCCACCTGACCCTTTCTTGCTGTCCGTTCTCCACCTCCCCGACAGGACTGCACGAGAAGAGACCATTGAATCCCTCTGCCATCCTATGTCCAGGTCTGGGTAGTTCTTGTTTCACAGTAAGCGATGGATTTGTATCATGATGAGTGAAAGAAACTGCCACTTTTTGACCAGGTTCTAAAACTGTAAACTTGTCCTGCCAGAATATTCTAAACTTCAGCTCCATCCCTGTCACTCAACCATCTTGCAGTTCAAGCCAACGTTGATGATCTTATCCTAAGATCTAACTGTCTGACACCTGAATTCTGAGGAAATAACAAACACCTACCACACCTGACTTTCTACCCACTTCAAGGATCAGTTGATTTGAGCCAGGCAGATTGTGCTATTGTCTGTTCCCGGGGGGTGGGGGGTGGGGGAGCAGGTCTTCAGTTCCTCAGTTGCTGACTGCCTTCACCTCCTCTTCTCCAGGAGGAGACCAGCTTTGATGCATGGTGTTATCAGCATCCCTGGTCTGAAATATTGCAAACAGTTGCTCATTAGTATCCCAGCTTTCCTGCTTTTCAGGAGAAACACCTGACAAACGGAGACCCCTCACATATTTATTTTGAAAATATGTTTTTTAATTTGAAAGCAAATGGATGCTGCGGGTCTGTGGGTCACCTCACCTGCCGCGGCGTGTGATTAGCGAGGCCTCTTCTCTCTGGGTGGTGGTGCCGGCTAATGGACTCGCGCTCCCTCGCTATGTTTATCTTCAGTTAATTAAAATTTTGCCAAGTCCGCCCTGCAGCCCTCGTGCACAGCGAGGCCAAGCCTTGGCTTAGGGCTCTGGCTCGGGCTGGCAGGCTGAGTGGGGGCGGCCATCCTATTAAATATTAATCTAAGAGGGCAATCAGGCCTGTGGGCTGCTACCCCTGCGTCTCTCCCGCTGGGAAGTCACAAATCGATGCCAGCGCTCGGTGCCTGTGGCCTCTCTCCCTGCCAGGCCTGAGGCAGCATCAGCTGCAGTTTTTCCAAACTGTTATTTGACAATAAATCTGAGCAGAATTCCCGGAGTTCCCTCTTAAAAGCTAGAAGGGATTCGATGTGCTTGTCCCTTGGAAGGGGACGCTTTGTTCACTCTTAGAGCAGCTTAGTCAGGTAGGTGGATAGCTCACATTTACAGGTGAGGATACTCTGGGGCCAGCCCTATTCTACTTCCAAAGGAACAGCCTCCGGGTCTGTGTTCTGCAGGACGGGGCACAGCTGCTGAGAGTGGAGACAGAGGGTATGTTCCAGACAAGTTGTTCAATTTAAGGTTTTTTGAATTTTTTTTTTTTTTTTTTGGAGACTAGGTCTTGCTATTTTTGCCCATGGAACCGCAGGCTCACGTTGCCCGGGGTACCACAGACTCAAGCAGTCCCCAGCCTCAGCTTCCCAGGTAGCTGGGATTACAGGAGCGCACCACCACGCCCAGCTATTTTTTTGGGACTAGGTCTCGCTATGTGCCCCCAGCGGGACTCGAACTGTGATCCCTGGTCCTGGCTGCAGCTTCCTAGGCTGTCACCTACAGGCATGCGCCACCATGCCCAGCCCCAATTTAAGTTTTAAAGGCAAAAAGAAAGGGAAAAAATAACAACAACAATAATAATAGTTAAATGCTCATTCTGTGTATTCTATGTCCCCCCAAAATATTTCTCATCAATTTTATGGCTCTGGGTCTGGTTTGGGAGGTGGGTGTCTGACAAGAATTAAAGACCTTAGGCCGGGCACGGTGGCTCGTGCTTGTAAGCTTCAGCCTATGAAGCGGCCGGGGCTAGGGATCGCGGTTCGAGTCCTGCCTGGGGCCCGTAGCG
>PVHY01025823.1:0-17958 GCA_004024945.1 Uropsilus gracilis
AAAGCAGGCTGGAAACAGTTTATTAGCATTTTCACTGTTAACCTTCTATTGGTATGCAAACATCAGCTACCAGCTTCTCTCAGCTTTCTTCCTCTCTTTCAGACCTATAAAGAAAAACTTAGAAACAGTTTAAACTTTAAACTAGTTTGCCTCAATTTACCCTCTTCTAAACTCCTGGGTTCTTTCCACCATCACCAGCCTTCTCACCAAAATCCCACGTTGTAGCAAGACTATCAGTGTGCAGACTAATTTATTGCTAACAAAGTAATTTCCTAATTACTACAAAAGAAACATGTAAGTAAAACTCCGATTACTTTAACATTGTCCAAAACCTTTCTCAACATTGTCCAAAGTCCTTTCCCAGATTGCCTAAAAAGTCTCAGTTTCTCAGTCCTGATCATCTCACCAAAATCAGCCAGTTAGAGTTCATCTCTAGACACTGGAAGTCATCTTCCTTTGGTGTGCTCCAGCTCTTCCATGCTGCCTTCTCCTTGTCGTCCTCCTCCAGGTCATAGAAGAAACTTCACCATACCGGTACCAGCAAAGTTCACTTTCTTTTCAGGCCTAACTTTTGCATGGCCTCTTCCAGAAGACACAAGTTAAACTCAGCAAAACAAACTCCAACACGGAGTTCAAATCTCCAAACTTCTTAACTGTCTGCCCAGGTCAGCCAAAGACTGCAGGCCCCAGGTGTTGGCCACATGGCCAAGCTCACATGGTTCACATTTTCATTCCACAAAATGGCTGAAAGCAAACCTGAATCTCAATCTGAATTCCCATCTTTTCCTCCTCCTCTTTGTTTCAAACCTCTTTATATATTCTTTGTTTTCCCACCTTCCAGGAACAGCTCCTGAATTACTACATTACAAAGAAAAAAAAACTGTTTTACTTCTTCCTCCCCCTTGTATCTTTCTGAAAGAAAATTTTAATTAAGGCAACCTCACATTTTAGCTTATCTTCCTTGAAATCTGCAATCTTAAACCCGAGACAATGACACCAGGGAGGTGGTGCCCCCTATCAGTGGTATTAGACTTGCTTCATCTTGTTGACAGAAGACATAGGTGGTTTTCAGTCCTGTGTGCAAAATAGATTCACCTAAACAGCTTAACACCGAATCTTCAGCCCCAAACACTTCTAGACTAATCATAATCATTTCAGTCAAGGGTCTAGATCTTTCTTTCCCTCATCTCTTAAGGTAATTCTAAAGTTTAACCAAAACTAAGGCCGCGCATCTGAGCCAAGCAGTACCCCATACAGGCTGTAGCCAAGGTCCTTCCACACACCTGGAAGCACTTACGTGCTGGGGAAGGCACGGGCATACTTTGTTCACTCACTTTTTATCAAAAAGTTAGATTCTTAAATAGCCTGTGTTTCTTCTTCACCACTTTTTCCCATTCGGGAGTATCTTTCTGGACTTTTAAACCCCGCTTCTGAATTCAGTTTTCCCGTCCTAGGGGCGGGGCAAGAGGAAGTACGCCTGCGCAGGGGCGACCTCAGATCTACAGCTGCGCAGGCGCAGCTCCCGGCTTGTTCCCTCCGGCTTGCCATCCTCGCCGTCATGGCGGCTTTCGCCTGCCGCGCGTGCATATCCCTGCGGCCGGGTCTCTGGACATTGCGTGCCTTCTCCACCGAGGTGTCTCCGGCCACTCGCGCTCCGAAGACGAACTTGCGTGAGTGTCAGCCTCGTGGCCTCCTGGATTTGGAGGAAGTGAGAGGGTGACTGGTCGCCCCATCAAGACCGTCCCCCGCCGGCCCGTCGCTCCCTGCCGGGACGCACCGCCGCGGACGCGGGTTGACCCTCTGCCCCCAGGTCGTCGGGCTTCTCGCCACCTATTTCTGTTTCTCAGCCCTCTGGGCGCGGAGAGCGTCCCTCCCGGTGACCTGCGCTCTCAGGTGCCCCCTCTCACGACCGCTGTCGCAGGGTCTGTCGCTCTCTAGCTATCGTTGCTCGGGATTATTTGATGGGCCACATCGAGTCGGTTTTCCCAGAACGATAAGGGAAGCTTACAGTTTTCACTGAACAAAATGCAGCTCTGGATTGCAGGCCTAACTAAGCCACTGTGGAGTGACCTTTGTTCAATAACCATTATCGAGGTGACCTTCACATTTAGAGAGACTACAGGATTGTCTTTAAGGGTTTTGCTTTAGACGAGTCGTCCACTGGAAAAGACAGACCTGTAAGGGAGAAGCACATGAAGCACTATGTGAGATGCTGTAATAGAAGCATGACCGGAGTGACAGGGGAGTAGTGAGGAGCCTACCCAGTCAACAAGAGTGCTGTCAGGGTTGGAGCAGTCCTGTCCCATCCACCCCGATAAGAACGCTAATCTTTATATTACTGACTGCGGGTTCCAAACCACCAACTCTCACTTTTACTGTCCCCTGTTTACTGTCGTGCTTTCCTACATTGAATTCTCACAATGGCCAGATTGAAGTGTTCAAAATTCAAATCTTTTACTGCTGCTCACTGCTACAGTATCTACAAATGGTTTCTCATTGGGTGAAGATAAAAATTAAATCCCTGAATGCTTCCTACTCTTAACGCTGGTTTGTTTTTAATTTTTTCTTTAATCCATTCATTCACTCAGTCCACAAATACTTAGCTCCTCTGGTGTGCTAGGCAGTGGTCTAGATCCTGGGAGTTAACAAGGTCCCTTGTCTCATGAAATTTGCACGTTGGGGTGGGGGGCAGAATCAGATTACAGACAGGTAAACAGCGAAATAAAATGTCAGGGAGTGATTTGAAGAAAAATAAGCCATGATGTGGAGAATGATGGGTTAGAATTTAGTGGCTGTACAGTGGTCAGGAAGGACTTATTTGCAGAGTGGCAATTTGAGCAGAGCTCAGAGCCCAGTCAAGAACTAGGGCAAGATCATTGTTGGCATAAGGAATAAACTTGTATGATCAAGGAACAGAAAGGCCAATATGGCTGGAGCTAAAAAAGCAAAGAGGAGAGTGATCCATATTGGAGAGTGGCCTGATCTTGTAAAGGCTTGTTGGCATGTAGTTTGTTTCTTATTATGTTTGGGATCACATTGAAAGATTGTAAAAAGGAAAGTGATTAATATGTCATTACACTTTTAACTGATCTCTGGCTGTTGTGTGGAGATCTAACTTTAGGAGTTAAGAGTGGAAACCAGGATACTAGCTGGGAGTTTTGCGTACTACAGATGAGATGATGAGACTAGGGTTGAGGTAATAGGTAATAGTAGAGAAGGTTTTGTGGTTGGTGTTGGGATATGTTTTGAAGGTTTAACAGGACTTGCTGATAGATTTGATATGGGATGTAGTGGAAAAGTCTCAAAGACTTGTTAGATTTTTGTCCCGAGCAGTAATGTAACAGATCATTATAGGGGTTTGAAAAACTGGAAGCTTTGCCAGTGATGCGTTATGACTGAAATGCTTATTAAATATCCACAACTCTTCCCTCAGTTCTCTCTGTTTTGCTTTTAAATTTCACCTATACTGAACTTTGTTTGCTTTGATTTTCAACCTTCTTTCTGGAACACTTTCTGTCACTTGCTTATTTCCAGAGCTACCTCCTCCTGCTCATCCTGAAGATTTTAGGAATATATTCCCCCATTAACTGACTAGGTACAGCCCTCTGCTGTAGTTTTCATTCATGCTTGTTGAAATTGCTTGTTAAAGGTTTGTCTTATTTGACAGACTCTACAGTCTGAGAGCCAGGACTTTGTTTTTCTTGTTCATTGCTGCCTTCTGGTTTCTGTTCACAGTATCACTCAACTAAATTTTAAAGAAATTAATTAATTAATATTGAGGGATGAATAAGAATTTGTTGGATAAAGAAAAGAAGTGGAATGGGAGACAGGGACAGAAGTCAGATGAATTGGGTTGTGTTCCAGGCAGAGAGAACGGAGAGTCCAGAGAAAGACTCAAAGACGTGGTATTTGAAGTTCCCTGTGCTTGTGGGACTTGTAGAGGGAGACAGAGCTAGAGGTGGTTCAGAGATGAATGAGTCCTGTGTGATGTGCTGTGGTCACCTTGACGCCTTGCTTCTTGGTTTTCTTGGCTATAAATGACCTCTGTATGTTAATAATATTATTCATTGATACTATGAAGAATAAGTTTAAATAAGAAGATAATGAAAGCATTTAGCATGGAGTTTAGTATGTTGAAGTTGCTCAGGAAGTACAGCTGTTATTATTTTAGTATAGCAAAACATTTATTTACAGAGGCATAGGTAATATTTTTAAAGGTATATGTTCTATGTATCTACTCTTCAGTTATGTAATTTATGGAGAATGGATGTGATTTTTGTTTTTTGGGTTATTGTAGCATTGACAGTTCTGACATAAATTAGAGAACTGAAGGGTTTAGTAGACCAAAAAACTTCAAATGTGAGCAACTATATTTATAACTAGAAAATGTCAAGACAGTTATGATCAGTAGTTTAAAAATGTTTATTTCTAAGATGTTTTAAGTTCAGAGACTGAGAGTTACTAAGATGATTTTGGTCCCTGAACTTACTGAAAATGGATATTATTTCATTTTCTGACAATATCTTATATTGTGTTCTAATTATGTGATCATGATCATTCTTGACCATCTCCATGTTACAAAATCCTCTATTTTGTTGTCTTTTAGGTACAACAGGAAGAACTTCCAGGCATGAAAGGCCCCAGAGAAGAAAGGTAAATGATAAGTGTGCCCTGTGAATACTAACTGACTGGTTTCTGAAGTTGAGAAGGGAAGCAGAAGGCATAGGGAAGCAGAAAGGTGCTGACCAAGATGACTTCCTGTGGGGAATCTTTTACTATAGGGGCACTTGCCATGGTGCTGGCTCTAGTCTGTCTGATTTTTGTCAGTACCCCAATAACGGATCATGTTTGAGAGGCTGACTCACTCATACACTTGCAGGAAACAGGCCACATCAAGCAGAATATAGACTTACTTTTGCCGATGCAGGTTGGGATGATTTGCTTTAATCTGACTACTTTTACCCTGTCAGCGTTTCTGTGAAGGAGTCCAAGCTGTCAGCTTACTTGGTGAGCTTTGGTCAGAGCAAAGGCACATTAGTTGAAAAATAAAGGACAGCCCATTATAATTGTTCCCAACAGTCATTTTCACAGGAGTACTTCCTTCTTCCAGGACACATATCACAGTGTTGTTGGTATAGCTAAGTTGGTCTTATCATATTTGCCTCTTTAAATCCAGTTTTTATATGCTGGCTATCTCCTGCTTACTAAATATTTTTAAAATTTTGTTTAATATATATGAATATGATTCACTAAGTTGTGATGTAGCTTTTTTCTGGGTCTAGGAGACATATAATTTATTATGATGTATTTGTTCAGTTAGCTTAAGTCTGATTTATATTTCCTAGTTCTTTTTTTTTTTATTTTCCTTATTTTTTTCAAGTTCTCATCACTTATGTAAGAACTTTTTTGGAGAGGACATGTGCTATCAAAGTTTTTAAAACCCCTTGCCAGAGGGTTTCAAAAAAGTGTAGATTTGGTGTTTATTCATTCGCATAACCAGTCTTGTGGGAGGTCAGGTTTTACAGTTGCAATTCTGTTCATGTTTTAATTGTGGCTTTTTTGCTTTACAGTTAAAGAACATGTTCATATTTAAACTAAGAAGCTGTCTTATGTTCCTTAGGCACTACCTCCTAGGACAGAGAAAATGTCTGTTGACCAGGACTGGCCTAGTGTTTACCCTGTTGCAGCACCCTTTAAACCCTCAGTTGTACCTCTTCCTGTTCGAATGGGTTATCCAGTGAAAAGGGGGGTGCCCATGGCAAAGGAGGGAAATCTAGAACTTTTAAAGGTAAGACAAGTTGCTGGTTCATTAGCATACTGATCTTCCAACTATTCCTTTTATGCCCTCATTCCCTGTGCTTCAAAGTTCAGTATATAGCAGCTTATTTAAACTTATTATTTTCCCCCAAGAATAATGGATGTTATGTTTTGATTGTTAATGGTAAGAAGATGTACCGAATCTTAGGCATTTAAAGAATGCAGTCATTTGGTCCTGTGGCTTTTCTCTGTTTCTTCCCTTTTTGTTGTAACTTTCCTATACTGTGTCTTTTAAGGGAACTGAAGAAAAGTGAAATGACCTAATTTGGATTGTGAGATGAAGGTACTACTTTTAAAAGGGAGATTTTTAAACTTCCTGTCCAGAAAAGTAGAATATTTTAAAAATATTTTTAGAATTCTTACATTTATTCCTTGAGGTAAAATAGATAATATTAAATATTACCGTTGGTAGCATCTATTATGATTTACAAAGTACAGGCTTTTTGAAAAAAATGTAAATATAGCTAGTCTGAGAATATATACATGAGTCTTCTTCAAGAAAAAGAACATTTGTAAAAGGTGTAGTAAAAATTGAGATCATAACATGGACAAAGTTGTTTGTTGCTGCAGACAAGACTAAATGAAACCTAAAAATGAAAATAATGAAAATGTTTCAGTAGATGTTAGAAAGCAAAGATCTAGCATACCAGTCTTTACTTCAAATGAAAAAGGAGGCACAATTTAAGGAAAATGTTTGGAATTTGGAAAATGTTACTAAGTGAGAGAGAATAGCAGTATACAATAGTAATGACTGTATTATTTTTTTTTTTTTATTAAACATAAGAATTTGCACTGTTGGGGGGCTTAAAAATATTTGTACCTTTTAACAGGCTATCCTTTTTAAGAATTCACCTTAATGCTTTGTCTACTCTAGTGCATATCACTGGATAAGCTTATTAACTGAATGGACTGAAGTTACTATAGTAACTGAGTTACTATAATCAAAGTACATAGACTAGTACTAATATAAATGTTTTGTAAGCATTAGCTATTATTTTTTTGCTTTTATGATTTTGTCATTTTATCTTCACTTTTCAAAATGAAAGCAGAGAAAACACAGGCACCTACCCTGTAATCCCAGTTTTCATTCCATTTTCTCTTGCTTAAAATAAGACTTTCCTGATCAACTATCAATATTTTGGGTATAATGCTTGGAGTAACTTTTTGCTTATTAAAATTTTCTTGCCAAATGAGTTTCTTGGAACTAAATCTTCTCTGTTGCTTATTTTAAAAATTGCTAAGGAACTGTTATTTACTTGAATGAATCAAATCTCTCCCCTTTCCTAAATTTCCATTGACTGTGTGAATGAGCTTTGTAGTAAATGTAGTAATAATGCATCTCTACTTTTTTTAAACAGTTCATTTAAGATTTGCTAGCATCATTTGTTTATCCATTCAGTTTATAAGATTTTAAGTACAAAGTGGGAAATATATCCCAATGCTTTGTTTCAGGGGAATTAGACAGTGACATGTATCCCTATATAAATAAGGGAAGTATATCTGTACCTGTAGATTGATAGCAGGAAGATTACTATAAGTATGATGTTTACTTTCTCGACCAATATTTCGATCATAAGATAGTTGGTATTGAATCTGAATTTTAGGGAATTAATTTCTTGAATTCATAACACACCTGACATACACTCTTATTTAAAAAATGCTGCCAGGTTTTATTTAATACAGGGTTTGTGGGCCTAGCATTTAGTTTAATGAGGAATTTTTTTTCATGGGTTAAGACATTGTTCAATTTATTCTATCTTAGATCCCTAATTTTCTGCATTTGACTCCGGTTGCAATTAAAAAGCACTGTGAAGTTCTTAAAGGTAAGTGATTATTTAAGCTAATGAACTTACTGTTGACTTGACCATCAGAAACTCATTTGTAGTGATAAAGGGATCAGTTCAGTAAGAGGATACATTTAAATAGTATACCCTCCAAATAACACTTCAATATATAAAGCTAATATTCACAGAACTGAAGTGAGAAATAGATAGCAAGACTGTAATGGTGTTTCTTAGACTTTATTTTTAACCATGATCCAGATAGAAAATCACTAAGGAAACAGTGGGATTAAATATTCCATCTTAGAATACATTGACTTCACAGACATTTACAGAATTTTTCATCCCGTAAAAGGAGATATACTTTCTTCTCGAGTCCCATGAAACTTTTTCCAGTATAGATCACTTCTTAGGTTGCACAGCCAGTCTTAACATATTTAAAAATGCTAAAATCATACCAAACATTGTTAAACCTCTATGATACTAAAACTCGAAATCTGTTACAATAAGAACACTGGAAAATTCACAAATATGTGAGCTTAAACAGTATGGCCCACTAAGCAGTCATAAGAAGAAACTAAAAGAAAAGTGAAAACAATCTTGAGTCAGATGAAAGTGGAAATGCAACACTTACAGGATGGGAAGAAAGCAATCCTAATAAGGAAGTTTATAGCACATATTAAGACAAAAAAAAAAAAAAGACTTCATCTCAAATAAACAGTTTAACTATGTGCATTTCGATGCAGTAGATAATGAAGAGCAAACTAAGCTGAATGTTAGCCAGAGGAAGGTAATAAAGATTGAAGTGGGCATAGTGACTAAAAAGACAATAAAAAAGAAACTAAGAAGTAGTGTTTTATTTTGGTTTTTTTTTTTTTTTTTAAGATAAACCTCTGAGTTTTTTTTAAAAGATAAACCTCTGAGTTTACCAAAAAAAGGTATGACTCAAAATTATAAATGAAAGAAAAGACATCAGAACATTGAAAGGATCCTATATGATCAAATGGAAATAGTTTCAGGGATTTCCAGTTGGTTCAGCACCTGAAAATTGGTGAATGTGATACAGTAACAAAATGAAGGGTAAATATGTAATCATGTCAACAGATAGCAAATTTTAAAAGTTGACAAAAAATCAACATTTGGCATCCTTTCATGAAAAAACTCTCAGTGAAGTGGGTCATACAGGAAACATACCTCAGTATGATAAAGACCATATATGACAAGCTACATATTTAAGATTTTCCTGTAAGATCAAAGATTTTCCCCTATGATCAGGATAGGATAAAAATGTACATTCTCACCACTGTTACTTGACATGATACTGGCATTCCTAGCCACAGCAGTTAAGCAAGAAAAAGAAAGTAAAGACATCTAAATTAGGAAGAGCTAATATTGTCTCTGTTTGCAGATAAAATTTTATATGTAGAAACTTTAAAGACTCCACCAAAAAGCTGTTAGAATTAATAAACAAATTCTATGTCAAGTTGTATGACATAAAATCAGTGTCAAAACCAGTTGTGTTTCTATGCAGAATCATAAACTCTTGGAGAAATTAAGAAAACAGTTTCATTCATAATAGCATCAAAAAGAATAAAATACTACATCTGAATTTAACTTAGGAAATGAAAACTGTTCACTGACACCTATAAGATGATGAAAGAATTTGAGGAAGACAAGAAAACAAAGATACTTGTAAGCTTGTTGGTTGGAAAAATTTATATATTACCCAAGGTGATATACAGACTCAGTGAATTCCCTTTTAAAATTCCAATGTCATTTTTCACAGAAAGAACAAACAATCCTTAAGCACAAAAGCCCAAAATGGACAAGGCAGTTTTCAGAAAGAACAAAACTGGATGTGACTCACTGACTGATTTCAAACTATATTGCAAAGCTGTGGTGATCAAAAATGGTATAGTTTGGTGTAACAAAAAACAAAAAAGATGCATATTGAGTCACTGGAGCGGAATCAACACTTTTGTGGTCAGTTTATGACCAGGTAGTCAAAAATAGACAATGGGGAGTGGAAAGACTCTTCAGTCTCTTGGGAAAACATAATAGCTCTATGCAAAAGAATGGAATTAGACTATATTCTTCAAACATACATATAAATAGCAAGGTACTTGAGGTGATCATCATCACTAATCATTAGTCAGAACCACAGTAGGCTATCACCTTATGCATGTTAATATGGCCATCATCTAGAAGACTAGAAATAGCAAATGTTGGTGATGGTGTGGAGAAAAGGGAACCCTTATGTTAATGGGCATATCAAATGGTATAATTGCTGTGAAAATAGAATTGCCAGGTATGGCTGATGCTATGTCCCATTTAAGATGTGTGTCCCACTTCCAGGTTTATAGCTAAAGGAAATAAAAAGGCATCGAAGAGATTGCACTCCCCTGTTAATGGCAGCATTATTCACAGTAGCCAAGAATAAGAAACAGCCTAAGTTAATAATTACATAGAGATGTGATATATATGTATACAGTGGATTATTCTCTCATGAGAAAAAGCATCATGCCGTTTGTAACAACTTGTATGGACCTTGAAGGCGTTGTGCTTGGTGGAATGAGTTAAAGCAGAGCAAGTACAATTGGTGCCATTTCTGTATGAAATATATAACTGCTGAACGCAAAGAGAGTAGAATGATAACTACTAGGAGCTGAGGGTTAGGGAAAAGAGGTGTTGGTCTAAGGTATAAAATGAACAAGTTCTGAAATGTAATGTGCAGCATCCACTATAACTATAGTTAAAATTATATATATAGTTATAATCATTTTGCAATATATAATTATACTAAGTCAGCACAATTTTATATCTTCAAGTAACTCAATGTTCTATTTCACATCTCAATAAAGATAAGGGGGAACATTTCCTTTATATTATTGTATGTATATATAAGTTATATATATATATATATATTTAATATTAGGTGGCCGTATATTGACTCTTTGCCAGATTCTTTTTTTAGAAACAGTTAAGTGAATTATTGGATGTCAAGTTTACAACTTTTTTATAGACCACTTCTTTAAGTGCTTGTGAATACTAATTAGAATCAGAAGTTATAATTCAGGGACTAATTGTTAATTTATAGAAAACACATAAGAGGATTGAAAAATTAGTGGGAAGTGTTGCTAGTGGAAGCTAATCGATATAAGCTAAAGCTCCAACTGAAGGTAACATAGAAGGGTGTGCTTAGCTGAATAGTCAGTAATGTCAGGAATAGGGTGCTTTGCAGAGAAGAGTAATTGCAAAGAAATTATTTAGAATTTTAAAGATTTAAAAGTGATACATACATGTGGTAGTGTCAAACAGTGGAACAGATGGTGCAGAGCAATAGCTTCAGGCATTTCCTTTCCCACTCAGACCCTTTGTTCCAGTATTATTATTTAGAATTGGGAAATTACTTCTAGAGTTTGTTTGTTTGTATTTGCTGTATATGTGTTTTTAATATGTGTTCTCCACACATGTATGTAATATAGATGTTCTTTATACTTTTTATATAGTCTGAACATATACATGCTGGAAGTGGTCAACTGAATATGGTGATGGTTCCATTTCCAGACTCATTGAATATGAACAATATATCCATATGAATCCTGGATATATGAATACATTTCACTCATGCTGTCTTTCTCCTTCCAATACGCATGGAAGCAAATACATGATCTTGGTCTGTGTTTGTTTTCATAATATGTACAAATCTTGGTTTAATTTGTGCTTGATTTGCATTAGACTACAGTCATGCTGTGCTTAATGCTGGAGATATAGTCTGAGAAATGTGTCATTGGGCAATTTCTTTGTTCTGTGCGTACCCCAGAACGTCATTACACAAACCTAGTGGTCCTGCCTCCTCCACACCTGGGCTCTAAGGCATAGCCTGACGGGACTGTCTCATATATGTGGTCCATTGGTATTGAAGCATTGTTAAAGGATGCATGACTTTGTAGTATAATCAAATACAGATTGTTTGGGGCTATTAATGATTAAGTAGTTTTATTCAAGACTCTTAAATTCATGTTGAGTTAAAAGTAATGAGTAAATGTTCTGTATACTTATAAAGGTCTTTCAGGAAAGAAAATTAAATCTGGAAACTTCACAGATAGCCTCATTAAGTTGGAAAGAGAAGTAGGATTAGTGAACATGTTTATGATGAAATTTGAGCTTTGGGGAGGGTCTTCCATTCTTCTAAAATGTAAGGAAGATAGTGTACGTAAGGAAGATAGGGTGGGTTCTAAAATACAGAAGTAACTGCTCTGGGGATGAGGGAAACTGAATCTTTCTCCTTCCATTTTGATAGGCTTGTCAGGTTAGCATGCCTTTCTGTGCTGTTTCTGTATTCATTGTTGCTGCTCTGAGTGTGAGCATGTGCCTTAGGAGACAGACACACACATCACTTTCTGGTCCTTTTTAAAGCCAGTTAACAAATGCATGGCACTGTGATGAGTTTTGTTTTTCTTTTTGAACATTACTTTAATACATGCATTTATAATCCAGAATGGGTCATTTCAAGGGGATGTATCTGAATACTTCATACATTTCAGATAAAAGGCTTTTCAGAGAGCCCATTCTGAGATTTGCAGTATTTTGCAGTGATTAACTATTTTAATCTTTCCTTGATTTTACCTTTATACTTCTGCTAGCTCCTGGATTTAGATTGTAGCTTCAAATTACTCCTAGGCTTTTCAAATATTTATTCTCAGTTTTCTTTTAAAGTAGGTCAGTTCATATTTTATATCTCACTTGCAAGTGGAAAATCTGAAACACAGGAAAGTTAGGTAATTCACCCAGGCTTTCTTAATTGGTGGTAGAAGGTAAGGAAGCCAAGGCGGTTGCTCTTCCCAGTGCCGAATGAGGCTCATCAGCTCTATTATGTACTTTCCAGTTCACGCTGATTTTTTAGACATATAAGCAGGTAATTTAATTTAAAAGCTGTAATTATCATTTGGTAAAATGACTTATTTCAAAGTTAAAAAAAGATTTGGTAAACTCAGGAGCTTATAATTCCCCACACTAGTCTCTTAAAAAGTGCTTGGCAGTGCCCCTTCCTCCAGTGCAGGACCTTGGAGCGAGCCAGAATGAGTGAAATTTACTCTCAGCAGTCCTGCTCCGCTCATTTTATTTAAATGTCAAAATGTTCTTAATTGCAAAGATAGTTTTTTTCACTTAAAATATCCGAGTATTGATCTCTTAAACAGGTAGCTTAATTTGCTAACATACATTCAGTGCAGATATTGGAGGGTCTTATAACTCAGAGAGGCCTTTTGCTGACTCTTATTTTATAGCCTAAATAGAAACTAAATACAAAGAAACTAAAAACAATAGAAACTAAATACAAAGAAATAGAAACTAAAATAACTAGAAACTAAAGAAAGCTATTGTAAATAGTGCTGCAATAAACATCCTGGTACAGGTTTCTTTTTGAATTAGAGTTTTTGTAACCTTTGGGTGGATTTCTAGAAGTGGGATTGCTGAATCGAATGGTAGTTCCATTTTCAGTGGGTTAAAAGTCCTCCACACAAGCCTTCCATAGTGGCTGAACCAGTTTGCATTCCCACCAGAAGTATAAAAGTGTTCCTTTCTCTCCACATCCACGCCAGGTTTTGTTGTTGCCGTTTTCTTTTTTTTAATTTTATACGGCCATTCTTAACTGGTCTGAGATGATTTCTCAGTGTGGTTTTGATTTGCATTTCCCTGATTATTAGTGATGTTGAGTATTTTTTCATATGCCTATTGACGATTTGTATTTCTTTTTTGAGAAGTGTCTTTTTAGCTCTTCACCCCATTTTTTGACTGGGCTTTTTGCTTAGAAACCAGTAATTTCTAGCCCTTCCAAGAATGAGGTTGTTTAAGGAACCAGTTTTCAGATTCAGAAGTTCTCATCCCAGCTGAATCTTGCTACCACCTACCTGGTAGGACAAGGCTGAGATGAAAGTGCTACCTGTCTTTGGAGTACCCATATTCATTGCTGGGGACTTCTTCCCTATCAAGTTGTTTTTCCCAGAAGAGTCCCAGATTTTCACCTCTGTGCTGTGGAGCTAGGCAGCAAGCATGCTCCAGTGCTTGGAACCTCCCTCGAGGCTCCAGTGCTCTTGTCTGGAGGTGAAGCCTAGTCTGTTCCTCTTGACAGCCGCAGTCACAGAAGTCACACATTTTGTGGGCACCTGGACTTTCTTTTTGTTTTGTTCTGACACCCTTTTCAACTTAGTTTCTGAAGGAATGTTGACTGCTTCTAAGTCCTCTTAGTACATGTTCAGAGCTATTTCAGCTAATCTGGGGGTGACTTCATATTATCTGTGACCTTTTTCAAAGTAAACAATGCTTGGGGACCTTGAACTGCTTGTTCTTTATGGGTAAATTTTCCCATAAGAGTTTTATGCAAAGCTTCCATCAAGTTGTAGTTCCCTTTTAACTGAACCTTAACCACTAATGTCACTCACTCTCTTAACTAAATTCACTGAAGAAAAAAAGGGATGAGACTTTGTTTTTAAATGCAGAAGAGAATTTTATATTTGATTTCTTGTAACCTGAATGCTATCTCTCAGTAATTTGATTTTTGTCTGGTAACATACATTATAATGAGAATTTCATTGCAAAATTATAGTTGAGCTAATTTTTTATCTCAGATTTCTGCACTACATGGCCAGCTGCACTGGACAGTGATGAGAAGTGTGAGAAGCACTTTCCAATTGAAATAGACACAACTGATTATGTTTCATCAGGACCATCTATTCGAAACCCCAAAGCACGAGTAGTCACCTTAAGGGTAAGAGAATTTTTAAATAAGAATTATTATAATGCATTGTTTTGAAGCAATATTTTTGTATTTGTGATTATAAAACTAATACAAAAAATTTGGAAACAGTAAAAGTGTCTTAAAGTAAAAAAAAATTGTGTTTAATTCCACTACTCATAAATAACCACTGTTGACCACAGGAGCTCATTTTAGTATTGAGTGATTTTGTATTTGATTAGTTATCTGCTTTTTTCATTTAATAAAGTGAATTAACTATTTCCCAGTATTATTAAACATTCTTTAGTATAATTTTTAATGACCACATGGAATAGCTTAGTGAAGGTCTGCTCAGTGCCACAGCTGTGCTTGAGTCAGGCTGCAGCGTTGACCTGTTTAGACAGAATGCTTCTGAGACTGAACTCAGATATAAGCAAATCATCCCATAGCACAGATCTGCCATGATTTAAATTACCCATATTTGGGGCCATTCAGGCTTACTAGAAAAACGTTATGAATATCCACAGAGAATTGCTATTTTTCACATGCTCCTCAATATGTTTAGGAGTTATCATAGGGGTCTCCTAGGGATATGAGCATGGGAAGATCTGAGTCAAGTGTCAGTTTTAACTAACTATGCATCTTGTCAGCTCAGGTCAGGGATGTAGATCATGTTAAAAGATGTACGTACACCTTTTCAAGATTTTTGTTAGAGATTGTAAGTTTTTTCATTATATATTATGGCATGTAACTGTAATAAAATGTTACATAAACTACAAAAGGTCTATTTTATTATCTCCTCACTTTTCTTTCCAGACTAGGTATTATGACCAATCAACTTGATCAGTAAAAAAGTCTTTAAAATTTGTATGTTTTTGAATTTTAATGCAGCTGAACGTGTTCCTTTCCAAAATACTTTTTTTTTTGTTTTTTTACCCATTTCATTGGTTTTCTGTAGACCTATTTCTTTTTAATACAGCTTTATTGAAATGCAGTTCTCATCTATAGAACTGCATTTCATCCTTGTCTAGTGTATTATCATTGACTCTTGGTATAATCGTATAATATACACCCATTAGCACTTCTTAATTCAAGAAATTTTTATCACCTTAGAAAGTGGTTACCCTTCATTGGCCACTCTCCATTCTCCATCCTCTCAAGCTCCCCAAACCCAGATCAACTACTAATCTACTTACTATCTCTAAATAAAAGGGCTGCATATTCTTGATGTTTCATATAAATGAATTCTACAATGTATATTCTTTTTTGCTTAGTAAAATATATTTTCTAAACATTTTTTTCCAGTTTTATTGAGATAGATCACTGTACACAGGTTTATAGCATAATGGTTAAACTTACATATACTGTAATTACCTCAATAAGTTTTGTTAGCCTCTGTCATCTCATATACAATTTAAATACTAAAGTAAGGAAAAAATGCATTTTATTCCTTATTGAGAACTCATGATTTATATCATAATACCTTTCATATAAATCATGAAACAGAAGTAAGTATAGTCATTATTTTGTACATTACATCCCTGATTCTCATTTTTTAAAAAAAAATTATTTATCTACTTTTAGTATCAAACAACTTTAGTCGTCTTTATATGGCTGTTAATCTCCTTGGGTACATCCTGCCTCCCCTAACGCCTCTCCCTCTCTGGTTACTCCATCGCCTCTCATTACTGTTCACTGGTCCATGCTTAGCCCTTTAGCCTCTTCTTTTTGGAGCAATATCCTTTTTCTGAGTGAGGATCTGTATTTCTTGGGGCATGGTGGGCCATGCTGCTCAGATTTCCAGGCTTAACCTACATTGAACAGCCAGTCTGAATTCATTTGGAGTCCATCAGTGCCTGTTCCTTCTTACAGGATATCTGCTTCTTTCTGTTCTCAGTCCCTTTTTTTTGAGTTTGCTTGTTTTCCGTCTTGTAGTTCTGGCCTCAGGGTTAGAGAGCCATTGAGTTCCTTTGAGGCAACAGAAGTCAGCTGATGGTTGGTCTCCACCATCAATCATGGTTTGCTAGTTAGCTGTCAGGCGTCTACCATATTTCAGTCGCCTTCCTCCCACTGTCCAGAGGGGGTGTACCTTACTTTTGCTGGAGGTGTCTCTGAGCCAGAATTCTAGCTTTAGCCCCAGCGATGGTGTCTGAGTAATCTTGATAGGTTGTCTCTATATTGGTCTCACAGTTGTGTGTTCAATGGTTTTCCCTAGGTAGTTCTCTTTTGGGTCGTACCCAAGGGAAATGTGTGTCCAGGGCTTTTAATCGTATCCCTCACCTCATTTGTTTCCTCTATTGGATTATATGTGGTTTTCTTTTTCCTGATAAGGACTGATGGGAGTAGAATAACACCCCTCCCCCTCCAGTAGGGTTTTCCCTACCTCTTGCCCAGACCAGAGGGTCCCTGTGTGGTGCTCACATCCCAAGGCCTGTCTCCCTACCTGAGGGTGGTGGCTGGGCCTGCTGAATCCAATATAATATGTTTGATGCTTCATCTGCTGAGGCATATATCAGCTCTTATTTCTTTTTATTTTCAGGTTATTATTCCACATAATGGAAATACTGTATTTTTTTTTCATCCTTTCCATCAGTTGACAGACATTTACATTGTTTTTGCCTTCTGGATTTCACAAACAATGTTTCTGTGAGCATTCACATACACATTTGTGTGTGGCTGTGTATTTTCTGGGATGGTACTGAGGAGTGGAATTTCTGGGTCATTTGTTAACTCTGCAGCTGTTTTCCAAAGTGCCTGAATTATTATCATTTCACCAAGTATCATTGAAGGTTCCAATTTCTCCACATCCTTACTGGTGGACTGTTATTGTTGCATTCAGCTGTTTTAATGGGTGTGAAATGCTATGTTATGTGCTTTTGGCTTGTGTTTCCCTAATGTCTAGTGATGTGGAACTTTCTTGTGCTTGTTGACCATATATTCTAAATAGTGATTGTGCTGGAGTGTGTAGCCTCTGGGTTTTGTTTTGAGGGGATAGTCTATTAAGTTAAAGATGTAGCCTACTTTCATTGTCCTAGCAGTTTTGAAGTAGTCTCTTCTGAATTATTGAAGTAATAAATGAATAAATTTTCAGTTAACAAAGCATCTCCAAACCCATGGTATTTCTTTTACTCCACTGTTGATTTGCTTTCTTAGTACTTTATTTGGGTCCTCATGTTGCTTTGAAGAAAATTCAAATCCTTTTTCATTAGTTTGAGGGTCCTCCACACTGCTTTCCATAGTGGTTGGACCAGTTTACAATCCCACCAGCAGTGTAAAAGTGTTCTTTTCTCTCCACATCCACGCCAGCACTTGTCATTGTCTGTTTTTTGGATGTGGGCCATTCTTGTTGGTGTAAGATGGGAAAATGGAACTACCATTTGACCCAGCAATCGCTCTACTGGGAATCTACCCAAAGGAGATCTCATTGTGGGTACAAAGGGACACCTGTGCTCGGATGTTTATTGCAGCACTATTTATAATTGCAAGAACTTGGAAACAACCCAAATGCCCCAAAAAAGAGGACTGGATGAAAAAGATGTGGTATATATACACAATGGAATATTACACATCAATAAAAAATGACAAATTCGATGATTTTCTGGTAACATGGATGTACCTAGAAGA
>PVHY01025824.1:0-17955 GCA_004024945.1 Uropsilus gracilis
TTTATCTTTAGCTTTTGTAAGTATTACTATGATGTGTCTTGCTCTGTTTCTTCTTTCATTAAAGTAGTTTGGTGTCCTTTTTGCTTCCTGTGGGTCTATTTTCATTTCTTTCTTCAGGTTTGGGAAATTTTCTTCCATTATTTCAATGAAGAGCCTTTCAGATCCTATGTCTTTCTCTTCACCTTCTGGTATTCCAATTGCTCTTATATTTGTTTTCTTTAGGGTATCTGACAGATCTCTGATTTTTCTTCTGTTTTCTTACTCTGCTTTTCTCTCTTTCTCTTTCTTCGTTCTCTCTACTTCTGTATCCTCTAGTGTGCTGATTCTTTCTTCTATTTCTTCTAATCTGCTTTCCTGGCTCTTCCCTGCATTTTTGTGTTCTTTTATTGCTCCTCTTATGCATTGCATCTCCTGCAGTTTCTTATTTAGGGTTTCAATTTCATTTTTCTGTATGTAATTGATATTGCTCATTTTGCTGCATTATTTTTTGCATTTTCCTACTACTTCTCTTAATTCATTGAAAGCATCTACTCTTTGGCTTTCCCTTTTCCCCCTCTTCCTTGGCCTCTTTGAGTGCTTTTATCACGTTGATTCTGAATTCTTTGTCTGACATATGGAGCATTTCTTCCATGTCCGTTTCTTCAAATAGTTTATCCTTTGTTGGTGAGTTATTTTTCTTAGGGCTTGCTTGAGTGTTTATGTTCTTCCTCCTTCCTGTGTTTTCCTTTTGGATCTACTCTACGTATTGGGTGACTACTGCTCTAGTATTAGGCATGTTGAAGCCTATATAGTTGTGGTTAACTCTGCCTATGAGCTTTTGGTAGTGAGTGTCCCTTGTTTTCTGAGTTTGTGCCAGAGCCATGTTTCGGCGCCGGCGTTTTTGGGCTTCAGGATGGAAGCTGTTGACCTTCAGGTTGGCTTTCCCAGCCTGAGTGGACCACAGACAAACTCAGTCCAAGCCTAACCTGAATGGCCAGGGTCCATTCAGTTGCAAATTGCAGTCCTAGCCTTTCTCCCAGGACTGTTTCCTTGGCAACCAGGAGCAGCCTCAGGGTGCAATCTGGAAGGGAAGCTCACCTGACTGGTGTGAACTCCTCCCCCAGCTGTTGGTGGGGTGGCCTCTCCTCTCAGTGGAGTTGGAGTTCCCTGGTGACACTTAGTTCACAAGAGCCTCAGCCTGCATGCTGGGCTACGGGGTGGAAGCTGTTGATCTTCAGGTTGTCTTTCCCAGGCCCAGCCATAGTGGCTCCAGTTCCATTTCTATGAGTAGTTGTCATATATTTTGGTGCTCCCTCCTTGGTGAATATATGTCAATAATTGCTGTATCTTTCTGGTGACCTACCTTATCCTTTCTCATTTTTATTAAAAATTTGAAATCTGCTTTATCTGCCATAAGAATGGCTACCCCACCTTTTTTTGTGGGGCTGGGGGACATTTGCTTGTAGATTGTTTTCAGCCCTTTATTTCAGTCTATGCTTGTTTTAGAGATCAAATGTGTTTCCTGGAGGCAGCAGACGGTTGAGTTCTGTTTTTGATGCAGTCTACTACTCTGTGTCTTTTGACTGATAAGTTTGGACTATTAATATTTAGAGTGATTATTAATCTTTGAAAGTCTGAAGTTGCCATTTTGATGGTCATTTGGTGTTCTGTTTTTTCTTTGTTTTGTTCTTCCTGTTTATTCTTCTGCGGGTTTTATCATAAAGCTTCTCATAAGATTTCTTAGAGTGGAGGTTTAGTAGTGATGAATTTCTGAAGACTTGCTTGTCTGAGAAGGTTGTGATTCTTTCTTCATAATGGAGGAGATCTCTGCAGGATAGAAGGATAGAGTATTCTTGGCTGGCACTTTTTTCTTGGAGTTTTTTAAACTATGTGGCTCCAATCTTTCCTTGCCTAAAGTGTCTCCTCTGAAGCCAACTTAATAGGTTTTCCTCTGTATGTTATGTTTCTTTTCTCTAGACAGTTCCTTAATTTTTTTCTTTATCTTGGACTCTTGGAAGCTTTATAATTATGTGTCTTGCTGTAGTTTTCCTTTCATTAAAGGACTTTAGTGATCTTCTGGCTTTTTTGAATGCCTATTTTCATTTCTTTCTTCAGGTTTGGGGGGTTCTCCTCTATTATTTCCTTAAATATCCTTTCCATTCTAATGACTCTTTTCCTTCAGGGATTTCATATTTCCTTTCTTCAAGGTATCTGAAATATCTCTAAGTTTTTCTTCTGACATTTTCCTTTACATTTCTTTATCTTTTTTCTTTGTTTTTCCATACTATTTTGGTGTCTTTATATGTACTGATTCATTCTTCTGTTTCATCAAATCTATTTTCATGACTTTCCCCTGTTTTTTTGAGCACCTCTGTTGCTCTTTTTATATCTAGGATCTCTTTCTGTTTCTTATTGGGGACTCATTTTCATTCTTCAGTCCTTAATTATGTAATTTTTATTGGTACTATCTTACTTATATTTTTCTATCTATTCTTAGCTCTTGTATTTTTGTCATGCTGAGTCTGAGTTCTCTCAACTCTTTGAGTACTTTTGTCATGCTGAGTTTGAATTCTTTTTCTGACAAATAAAGTCTTTCTTTCATGTCCTTATTAGGGGTTGTTTTTCCTTTGGTGATGTGTTGCTTCTTGGAGGGTTTCCTTAGGTATTGGCAGTTTTCCTCCTTCCTGTGGTACTTCCAGATTTGTTTTATGTATTGAGATCCTATGATTCTTGTATTGGCTGGGATGGTTGTTGAAGGACTGTACCAGGCTCCCCAGTAACTGCACTCACTGGAGTTCCCAGTGCTGTGATGCTGGTTCCACATTTTTCCAGTCTCATGCTGGGAATGGCACTGGCAATGGACCGTCTCCTCTCCTAGGAACTTCAATCACAGGAATTCCTGGTGCTAGGGCGGTGGTTCTGCGCTTTCCTGGTCTGGTTGCAGGAATGACACCCATGGCCCTACCCTTCCCAAAAACTGCAATCACAAAGCTTCCAGATGCTGGGACACTGGTTCTGCACATTGCTGGGATGATCTCCTGGATGCTGCTGCCTGTGCGCCCTCCTCATTCCCAGGGTCTACACTCACAGTGACTGCCAATGCTGGGATTGTTGTTCTGCATTTTATCAGGTTGGTCACAGGGATGGAGGCAGCTGATGACTTTAGCTTCATGCAGGAACTGCACAACAGAGACTTTTGGTGCTGGAATGCTGGTTGCATGCTTTGCGGGGCTGGTCACTGAAACAGCACTTTTCAAGGGCCATAGCCTCTCCCCCAGAAAGTAACTCACAGCAATGGGAAGTTGGTTGCACATTTTGCTGGCTGATCATGTGGGTGGTGCCAGCCTTATGCTCTCCCAGGAACTTCACAAGGTTTCCAGATGCTGGGATGCTGATTCTGCTATTTGCTGGACTGATCTAAAAGATGGTACTAGCATTGGGCCTTCCTCTTTCCCAAAGTCTGACAGTGATTTCTAGGCTGGAACGCTGGTTCCATGCTTTGCCCGCCTGGTTGCAGAAACAGTGCCAGTAGTGGGCCTTCCCTTCTCTGAAGAAAATGATGCCTATTGTTTGGACTGTGATTCCTCACTTTGGTAGGCTGGTTGCAAGGATGGTGCTGATCAAGGATCTTAGCCTCTCCCAGGAACCACTCAACAGGGTCTCTGGGTGCTGGGTGCTGGGATGCTGGTTCAACTCTTTGCCAGGCTGGTTGCGGTAATGATGCTGCCTAAAAGACTTTGCACTTCTTTAGGAAGTGCAGTGAGAGGAAAAGAATTAAGTGTGGCCTGGAGGATTATGTTCATCCTTTCACTACATATGTGTATTAACTCATCACATCGTATACCTTAATTGCATATGGGTATATCCATCAGTAATTCTGCAATAAAATTAGAGCTTTGAATATCATCTTAGACTTAATGCTTAATATCTTACCCATATTTAAAATATATGTGTTAAAAAAATGGCCTTTCAAATTCCAGTTCTAAAATTCCACAATTCTCTTATATGTTCAATAGTTCTGTAGGTAGTCACGGATATGGGATAGTAGGAAGCAAACAAAAACTGAGCTGAAGAGAAAAAAAATAATGTATCTTGGTATTATGGCAGCTTGGTGAAATTTTTTTAAAAAGCCATTATTCAATTCAAAAAAGGGGAAGTATTTCAGTGAAAACAAAAATAATGTGCCAAATTTTCAACACTGAATTGCCTGACACATTCCCTGTTTTGCACTTTTAAATGGATAAAATTTTGTATAAGGTGGATTACAATGATAATCAACTATGGTTTGAAATAGTTTCCCTTATAATTACAATGAGAATGACCAGAAAATATTTTAATTTATCCAAAAACATCAACTTAAAAATACCACACAGGGTTACAATGTAAAGCTAAAATAATTTACATAAGCTACCATATAGACATCACCAATATCAGCTCTCTTTAACCTTATCATTTGGAACACTAGAAGATATGCAGCAACTTGACAAATACTTAAATGTATCCTACTCAATTAACAAAATCATTTACTGCAAGAAATCCAAGACTTCATTCTGGCCCAGTACCATTCTTTTGTTTCTCATGAAGTATATTGCTATTTTTTTCTCAGTTTTAGAAGTGTTGAAAAACCATTTGTTTCCTTGGTTTCTGCTCTGTTTCACATATTAGATTATTTTCTATAGCGAGTCTCCCAATTTTCAATAATGCCAGTGTCCACTTGTTTCTCTGTTGTTTTGTAGAAGCTGCCAACAACTCTCTCAAGTAAATGTTTAATATCATTCAACTTGGTAAAACCAAATAAAAGTAGTTATTGGAACCCTTTTGTTTTACTCTTCTCCATTCCTTTAGCCTCTCCTCACACCGTCCATCTATCAATTTATCTTTGTCACTCTGTACCACCTATATTTTATCACTGAACATCTCATTATAGCATCCTATAAAAAAAATCTAGTAAGTGTTAAAAGCAGGAGTGTTGATTGCTAAATACATTAAATGTTACACATAGAGTTTCCAGCTTTTTTCTCCATTTTTATCATAATTTTAACTGACTCTACAGAATTTAAAGTCAGAGTGAGTCAGATGCCTTCATATTTTTATTCTAAGTAATTTTCACTCAACCTTATGTCATCCTCATTCTGTGAATTGGAATTGTACTTTAAAAAAACAACAACACTTATCAGAAGTACCTGATAAGCTTTTCTCTCATCTCGAAAGCAGATAACAAGCTTGTTTTGGATCTGTACGACCCTTCTCTGATTGCTCGGAAGGTCCTGCGCCCAGCTCACTCCAGGGCGGGTGGTGGCAAGGCCTCAGCTGCCAGCCAAGAGGGACTGTTGGTGTATTCCACAGCCGGTGGGGCATCAGTGGACCTTTGGCTTTAGGTGAGATGTCTGGGACTCTCCCGGGCATTTGTCCAACCCTTCTCCAATTGCTTGGAAGGCCCTGCACACGGCTCCCTCCAGGGCAGGGGGTAGCAAGGACCCCGCTGTGAGCCGAGAGGGACTGTTGGTGCCTCCCACAGCTGGTGGTGGCATCTGTGGACCTTTGGCTTTAGGTGAGAATTCTGGGGGCACTGGCACCGATAGGCTCCGGTGCAGATAGAAATCTCAACAAGAATTAGAATACTAGATAGAGAGTACAAAAGAAAAGGACAAAACACATAGCCCAGAAACAAAGGGAAGGAATCAAAAACAGCCAACAGAAGCAAGAAATCATACCGGCACTTGGGCAGAAATAAGACAGACTAATATTCTTCAACTTGCCAACCAATACTAGAGCAGTCATTTCACAATATGTGGAGTAAACCTGAAGAGAAAACACAGGAAGGAAGAAAAATACAAATACTCAAATGAGCCCAAAGGGAAATCCATCTCCAAAGGACAAACAAACTCCAGAAACCAACATGGACGAAATCGAAGAAATGCCCTTTATATCAGATAAAGAATTTAGACACATAATGATAAAAGCAATCAATGAGCTAAGAGGAGAAGTAGAAAATATAAAAAGGAATGTAGCAAAATGAACATCTTCATTGGCGAACAGAAGAACAAGATTGAAACCCTAAATAAGAAAATGAAGGAGATGCAGTACATAGGAGGACTGATAGAAGACATCAAAAATACTGGGAAATGCCATGACAGCAGACTAGAAAAAATTGAAGAATGAATCAGCACACTGGAGGACACAGAAGTAGAGAGAACTAAGAGAGAATAAAAGAGGGTGATAAACAAAATAAGAAGATAGTGGAAAAAATCAGAGATCTATCAGATACTTTAAAGAAAGGAAATATAAGAGTAATCGGAATCCCAGAAGGAGAAGAGAAAGACATAGGAAATGATAGGCTTTTTAAAGCAATAATAGAAGATAACTTCCCAAACTTGAAGAATGAAATGAAAATAGATATACAGGAAGCAAAAAGGACACCAGACTACTTCAATGAAAGAAAAACCACAGCAAGACATAATTGTAAAACTCCCAAGAGTTCAAGTTAAAAAAAAAAATAATGAGGATGACTAGAGAGGAGAAACCGATAACCTACAAAGGAAAACCCATTAGACTGACCTCAGATTTCTCTGAAAAGACACTCCAAGAAAGAAGAGAATGGAGCCTCATATTCAAAAAAAACTCCAAGACAAAAAGTACCAGCCAAGAATATTCTACCCTGCAAAGCTGTCCTTACTGTATAAAGGGAAAATTAGAACCTTCTCAGACAAACAAAGTCTCCAAAAATTTGCTACCACCAAACCCCCACTCCAAGAAATATTGGAAGAAGCCTCTGGACCAAAACTCTCAGATGAATAAATAGAATATACATAACAAGAAATCAAAGCAGAAGCTCAAAATGACCTCTAGAAAACCAACACTAGAACCCCACACATCTATAATCACTCTAAATGTCAGTGGTCTAAACTCATCAATCAAAAGATGCAGAGTTGCAGACTGGATCAAAAGAGAGAACCCAATATTCTGCTGTCTCCGGGAAACACATCTAATCCCTAAAGATAAGCATACACTGAAAGTGAAAGGATGGAGAACAATTCTACAAGCAAACAGTCCCAAGAAAAAGGCAGGGGTAGCCATTCTTATAGCAGATAAAGCAGATTTCACAATAAAAAAGTGACAAAGGAAAAAGATGGACATGACCTAATGGTACGTAGTTCAACTCACCAAAAAGACTTAACAAGTATCAACATATATTCACCAAATAAGGGAGTACCAAGATTCATAAGACAGCTACTAGCAGAACTGAAAACAAATATCGGTGAAAACACATATATCGTAGGAGACTTTAACACCCCACTCTCACCAAAAGACAGGTCAGTAAAACAAAATCTAAACAAGGACACAAAAGCTTTAAAGGAAGACCTAGACCAAATGGACCTAATAGATATCTACAGGACACTGCACCCCCCAAAAAGGGAATACAACTTCTTTTCAAATGCACATGGATCCTTCTCCGAAATTGACCACATATTAGGACACAAGGAAAACCTGAACAAATACATAAAAATCAAAATTATACCAACTTTTTTCTCTATCATAAAAGCATCAAACTAGAAATTAACAATGAAGAGAAAGCAAGAAGAATATCCAACATGTGGAGACTGAACAATATACTACTATTGAAGAGTGGGTAATGGAAGAAATTAAAGAAGAAATTAAACCTACTTCAAAACAAATGACAAAGACACAACATTCCAAAATGTCTGGGACTCAGCAAAAGCATACCTAAGAGGAAGGTTCATAGCAATACGGGCCCATATCAAAAACCAAGAAAATATTCAAAGAAAACACCTCATATCCCAACTCGAAAAATTAGAAAAAAGAACAGCAAGAAAATCCAAAGCCCAGAAGAAAACAAGAAATAATAAAAATAAAAGAAGAAATAAGTAACATAGAGACCAAAAATACTATCCAGAAGATCAACAAAACTAAGAGCTGGTTCTTTGAAAAAATAAATAAAATTGACAAACCCCTTTCAAATCTCACAAAGAAAAGAAGAGAAAAGACCCAAATAAATAGAATCACAAACGAGAAAAGAGAAATCACCACAAACACAAAAGAAATCCAAAGGATAATCAGAGACTACTATGAGCATCTATATGGAAACAGATACAACAATCTGGATGAGATGACAAATTGCTGGAAAAATACAACTACCCAAAATTGAACAAAGAAGAAATAGAGTCTAAATAATCCAATCACAAGCAGTGAAATTGAAGCAGTCATAAAAAACTCTCCCTAAAAACAAGAGCCCAGGACCAAATGGCTTTACAAATGTATTCTACATGACATTCAAAGAGGAAATAACACCTATACTATTAAAACTCTTCCCAAAAATTGAGAAAGAAGGGAAGCTCCCAACACATTCTACGAAGCAAACATCACACTCATACCAAAACCAAATAAGGACAGCACCAAGAAAGAAAGTTATAGACCAATTTCCCTAATTGACACAGATGCAAAAATTTTAAACAAAATCCTGGCAAATTGAATCCAATGATCCATAAAAAGCATTATTCACCATGACCAAGTGAGTTTTATCCCAGGGGCACAAGGATGGTTCAACATCCAGAATCAATTAAACAAAAAACATATGATCATATCAATAGATGCAGAGAAAGCATTTGACAAAGTCCAGCACCCATTTATGATAAAAGCCCTTGAAAAACTGAGGATCAAAGGAACTTACCTCAACATAATAAAAGCCATCTATGACAAGCCCACAGCAAACATCATCTTAAATGGGGGAAAAAAAATCATTCCAGTTAAGATCTGGAACTAGGCAAGTATAACCACTCTCTCCTTTACTTTTTAACATTGTTTTGGAAGTTCTAGCCAGGGCAATAAGGCCTTGAATAAAAGCCCTTGAAAAACTGAGGATCAAAGGAACTTACCTCAACATAATAAGAGCCATCTATGACAAACCCACAGCAAACATCATCTTAAATGGGGAAAAACTAAAATCATTCCAGTTAAAATCTGGAACTAGGCAAGAATGCCCACTCTCTCCATTACTTTTTAACATTGCTTTGGAAGTTCTAGCCAGGGCAATAAGGCAAGAGAAAGATATAAAAGGGATACAAATGGAAAAAGAGGAACTGAAGCTATCATCATATGCGGATGATATGATTTTATATGCAGAGAACCCAAAAAAATCCACATAAAAACTTCTTGAAATAATAAACCAGTTCAGTAAGGTTGCCAGCTACAAAATCAACACACAGAAATCACTAGCCTTCCTATACGCAAAACACCAAGCAGAAGAAGAGAAATAAAAAAGTCATCCCATTTGCCATTGCACCAAAAACAATTAAATACCTGGGAATAAACCTAACAAAACATGTAAAAGAACTATACGAAGAAAACTTTAAAACGCTACTAAGAGGGATAGAAGAAGACACAAGGAAATGGAAAGACATTCCTTGCTCATGAATGGGATGAATTAACATCATCAAAATGACCATCCTACCGAAAGCAATCTACAGATTCAATGCAATATCCTTCAAAATTCCAATGACATTCTTTAAAGAGATAGAACAAAAATTACAAAAATCCATCTGGAATAACAAAAGACCTCGAATATCAAAAAGCCTCCTCTCCAAAAAAAAAGAGAGAATGGAGGCCTAACTATTCCAGACTTCAAGCTATACTACAAAGCCATAATACTTAAAACAGCATGGTACTTGTACAACTGACAATCAGACCAATGGAACAGAATTGAGAATCCAGAAATAAAGCCACACACATATAGCCAATTAATCTTTGACAAAGGAGGGAAAAACTTACATTGGAACAAAGATAGCTTCTTCAACAAATGGTGCTGGGAAAACTGGACTAAGACATGCAAAAAAATGGACCAAGACATCTCTCTCACACCATCTACAAAAATTAATTCAAAATGGATAAAAGACTTAGATATCAGACCTGAAACCATAACATACATAAAGGAAAACTTGGGCAAAACCTTTCATGAACTATAATTCAGAAATCCCTTTCTAGAATCATCTGCAGAAGGCAAAAATTGAAGGAAAACATAAACAGATGGGACTTCATCAAACTAAAAAGCTCTGTACAGCAAAAGAGACAAAATAAAAAGCTAAAAGAAGCCCAACCAAATGGAAAAAATTTTTCACCCTCCACAAGAGTGATAAGGGATTAATAACACAGATCTACAAGGAAATTACACTACTAAACAAAAACAGAAAAGATGCCCTATCAAAAAATGGAGAGAAGAACTAAAAAGACACTTCTCCAAAGAGCAAATACAAATGGCCAACAGGCACATGAAAAATTGCTCAATGTCACTAGCAATCAGAGAAATGCAAATCAAAACCATAAGAAGATACCACTTTACACCAGTAAAAATGGCCCACATCAAAAAAACAGGCAACAAGTGCTGGAGTGGATGTGGAGAGAAAGGAACACTCTTACACTGCTGGTGGGAATGTAAACTCATCCAGCCACTATGGGAAGCAGTATGGAGGACCCTCAAACTAATGAAAATGGAATTACCATTTGACCCAGCAGTCGCACTTCTGGGAATCTACCCAAAGGAGACCTCAACGTGGGTACAAAAGAACACCTGTGCTTGGATGTTTACTGCAGCACTATTTATAATTGCAAGGACATGGAAAAAACCCAAATGCCCCAGAACAGATGAGTGCATGAGAAAGATGTGGTATATATACACAATGGAGTATTACTCAACAATTAAAAATGACTAATTGATGAATTTATGGACATCTGAATATACCTAGAAGAAATCATTCTAGCAGAAATGAGCCAGATAGAAAGGGACAGAAACCAAATGGTTTCACTACTATATGGTCAACCAAATGAAACTACACAAGGGGAGGTTGGGAACCAGCTGGAGCGGGCAGGGAGGGGAGGTGGTGGGTGACCCCCAGGGACTGAAATGATGTGAAATATATATAAATAAATTATTTAAAAATAAATAAATAAGAATACCTAAATTACTCTCATGACATGTTCATGTATTTTCAGGAACACTAACCCTTGATTCCACTAATATATTTTAAAAAATTATTCCAAATTTAAATAATGGCAAATTGTCAGGAAGGGAGTGGGAGCACAAATGCAGACAAACTGAAATCAGATAGGTAAGCAACTCACAAACAATCAAGTATTTGCCATTAAAAAAAAAAGCTTGTTTTGAAGACCAAAGGACACTTTCATTGCTAAGAAAGATCTTTGGGTGCAGTTAATAATTCAGCCTGCATGCTCAATCCGATGTCAGTGTGGACCCTACTCTGCAGTGTATTTTCAGTTGCATCTCTGAATCTCCAATTCATTTCCAAGCCCAAGCAAAATAATTAATGCTTCCGTTCTTGCTCTTCACACTCATAAACACCCCTGTGTGCCCTTGCCTTGTGCTCAGCAGCAGTAGCAGTATTAGCAGCAGCAGCAGCAGATCTCTCCACCAGCCCCCACGTACTCTGCCTCCAGGAAACTTAATTGATAAAACAAAAATCCGTTACCTGGATTTTGCTGAGTTTATTACCTTCCTCTTGCTGTCAAGTTCACTCCACCCTTCCCTTGTAGCTCTTCATAGACTATTATCTTAATCATACCCATGTATATTAAGTGTTTCTATAACTGGAAAAATTAATTAGCTGCCCTGGAGGATATAACCAAATAACAGTGCAGTGATCTGGGACTGCAGAATTAAAGTCTATTAGTCAAGGAAATTGTCTCTTCAAAATATTTTCACTGTGATCAAACCAACAAAGGGAAAAGTTGATGATGAGTCACAGGACAGAGGAATGACAATGGAATCTTTCAGTTTCAATCAATCTCTGTCAACTTAAATACACTCATGATGTTTGAAAGTATCACCGAGTAATCTAAAACTATTCATCTTCCAAGACATTTATACAGATACTATGGACCACCACTTACATACCAAATTTTGGGAAACCTAATGAATGAAAAAGTCAAAATAAATGTAAAATTTCTATATAAACTAGGTAAACAAAAGAAGAAACTACAGAAAAAATTAAATATAGCTTATATCATCTTTATTCATTATAAATTTACCACATTATAATACTTGCTTTGAAGATGCAGACTTTAACTCATCTTTCTTTCTTCTAAGTAGCTTGTACAGTTTCCTGCAATTAAGACTAATATGTATCTGCTGAACTTGAAAGAATTCATTCATTAAAATACTCCAATTGTCCCTTACTGTGCCTGTTTAGAATAAAAAATGAGAATCCCTCTAAAATATTAAAAAGTAAAAACAAATATTATATTATAAAGTAGCTGGCTTGTTTCCCTCTAGCTTTTTTAGCCTTAGTCACAGAAGGTAGAGGTAATCTCAGTCCTCCTAGTACATCATCAGCATTGATTTTTAATGAACCTCCTGTTGTTTCATTTGTTTAATTCCTAATGCCCATTCTTCATTTAATGTCCATTCTTAATTTCCTTCTAGTCCATGGATAGCTCTGCCTACGGAATTAAATACTCATACCCTACTCAGTGGCATTTTTAAAAGTATATCCTGATGTGTGAATTTTCGTTCATGTATATACCCTTGTTTAAACATAAACATTCCAGACAATGTTAGACATATTCCATCTCCTCTTTCTGCACTTAACCCATGTTCCTTCATGTAAATCTAATCTATTATTTTCAAATAGTGCATAAAATACATGTTGTTGTATGCATTATTGATACACTGAGGTGTTGACCCATTAAACATATAATCATTATTTTCTTAATAGCTTTTATACAGAATAGGAAAAGTAAAGCAAATAAGGAAAATGCTTGGTGTAAATAAGTGAGCCAATTCCAGTATTAAGAAATAATACAGGGGTTGGGTGAAATAATTTCTACTCTCCAATGTCCTGACCTCCAGACTGAGGATAGAGTATTGTCATTAATTCACTTATTGCTATGTGACAGTTTGCTGTCAAAGATGCCACAAAATATTCAGATGTTCACTCAAGTAGAATTATATTGAAGCAAGGGCATAAAATATTGAGGCACCAAGAGTTGACCAGTGGTGATTACACAAACAAGCAGAGTCCAATGGGAAATTCCAGGGTAGGAAAAACAAAGTTGATAGAGGTTTAAGATACAAATATAAATTCTATTGAAAAAACAAGAGAGAGATGAGTTCCATTTGAACAAAAACAAAAAGTTACTGAATCACAGAAGGAGCAAGAAAGCGGATCATAAACAATCATGTACATCACTTGCCTTGATAGTGTAAACAAAGAAAGAGGGATGAAGTTGAAATAAACTGTTGCTCCCAAGAAATAAAAAAGTTGAACATGAAAAATCTCAGTAAGCCTCAAGTCCTAAATGACTATTCAATTAGGAAGAATTGAATAGTATTGAAAAGACTGTGCATATCAGAGATAACTTCTAATATTGCTTTTTATTTTTTAGGTTCAGACAAATCCAACTAAGCAAATTTAGTATTACTCATGATGATGTGATATAATCTGATACAATAAAAGAGTCCCTTTCTTTCTATGGTATTCTTTACAGAGACCCAGGTTAATTAGAATACAGAAAAAAAAAAACCTGAGACAAGTCCAATCTGAGCGAAATTTTACAAAATACGTGACTAATAATCCTCAAAGCTCATTTTTACAAGTGTACCATAGAAATGTGAGATACTAACAACATAATCAACTGAAACCAGATGGAGCATGTGTAGGAAATCCCTCAATTGTCTTTGCAACTCCTTGTAAATATAAAATTATCCCAAATGGAAAAACTTTATTAAAAACACATAGTTCATATAAATAAATGTAAAATGGGGCTGAATCATTTTTAAAATTTTATTGAGGTAACATTGGCTTAAATAAATCACACCTCTTCAGATAAATGTCACTACTCACACCAACCACCAGGGCACACAATGCCGTTCACCATAGAGCATCTTGCCCTCTTTATTTTCTACTCTCCCCAAACCCCTTTAGAAAACTTAATTTTACAAAAAGATTTCTGGACTTATTGTTTTGGCTTTAACAAATCCTCTCTTATGTTTCTTTATAGTCCACATATAAATGCAAACATGTGGTATTTGTCTTTCTCTTTCAAACTTATTTTGCTTAGTATAATCCCAATTCCATCCACATTGTTACAAGTAGCAAGACTTCATCATGTTTTATCAATAATTAGTATTCCATTGGATAGAGATATCACATCTTCTTAATTCACTCTTCTGTTATTAGATATTTGGGCTGTTTCCATAACTTAGCTATCATGTTTCTGTTGAGCTACATGAGTTTTTCTATAGATCTTTAATATGAGCCCTGTGTCAGATGAATGGTGTGCAAATATTTTTTCTCATGCATTAAGGTGACTTTTTGTTTTTCTGTTAGTTTTTTTTCCTGGTGCAGTCTTTTATAGTCTTTTATAGCTCAGCTATTTATATTCCTTTGTTTCTCTTATCACAAAGACATCACTGAAGCCAGTGTGGTGGAGTGTTTTGTCTTTGCATCCTTCTGTGTAGCTTATGACTTTAAGTCTTACATCCAAGTCATTATACATTGTACTAATTCGTTTCTAAAGTATGGATAACCTAATTTCTTGGGTTTGTAAAAGTGACTTTCCAGTTTCTCCAACATCTTTGTTGAGGATACTTTCCCTTTCCAAGGTATAGTCCAGTCTCCTTTGTTAAGAATTAATCATCCAGATGTGTGTGGGGATTGTATCCTACTTCTCAATTCTATTCCATTGGTTGGTGTTTTTTATTCCAAAGCCATGCTATTTTGATTAATAGGGATGCAGTATATTTGGATACTGGGACTGTGCTATGATGCCACTAGATTTCTTTTATGTCAGGATTGTTTGGGGTCATTTGTGGTTTCATATGAACTTCATTAATATTTACTCTATTTCTTTGATTAAAATCATGAAAACATTGATTAGTATTGCATTGAATTGTATGTCACTTTAAGTAAGAGGGTCATTTTAATCATGTAATTTTTTTTCTATCTGTGTGCAGGGAGTATCTTTCTATTTCCTGTGTCTTTTATTTCCTTTAACAATGCATTATTCTTTTCACTAGATGAGTCTTTCACCTTCATTGTTAAGTTTACATTTAACTTTTTTCATTGTGAAAAAAGGTTGCATATGAAAAAAAAAAAAAAAACACAGAAGATACCATACTTAATGGTGAAACTAAATGCATTTCACCAAAGCTTCTGTATGAGACAAGAATGTCTACCTCACCATTCAAAACAGAATTCAAAGTTTTAGCTAGAACAGTTGGAGGGAGATTAATATAAAAGTATCTCAGATTGGAAAACAAGCAAAATTAGCACCATTTTCAGACACCCTGATAGTATATATAAAAAGTCTTAAATACTCAACTAAAAAGCTAATTATAATAATAAATTGTACAATTAAGTGGTAAGAAACAAATAAGTTTGCAAAATATTTTATTTTCTTAAATGCAAACAAGATAGGAAAGAAAACAATCAGGAAATCTATCCATTATAATCACACCAAAAAATAATCTATACCTAGGTTTAACATGAATAATATAATGATAATAACTTGTTGAAAATCTATTCCCCCACAAAATAGACATTTAAGATACAAAGTGAATGACAAAATATGTATGTATGTCAGTGAAAATTAACAATTCACTGGAGTTGTGAGACTTAGAGAATAAGGAAATAAAATCTTAATTACAGAAGACAGCAAGGGGCCATGAGTCTGTTAAAATAAAATACTAGATTTGAGTATTCCATACATTTCTTATACAGGTGTCATATAATTACTTAGTTTTCCAATGCTTATGGCTTTCTAAAATAGGATACTCTATGTAAAGATTTATATTTTACTTTAAATTTCAAAAATTATGATTCCAGTTGATCATTACAAACCTTTCTAAATAGTTTTGTATGTATTTATAGATGTGTGTGTATAAATACATATATATAGTACTCAGCTTTCTGTTCTAAAGCACCTGTCTAAAGTGGTCATAATGGAGCAACTGAGGATCCACAAACTACATCTTTTTCCAGCTTTGCTGTTAAAAGCCTCTAGAAAGAAACTCAGAGTTAGTGGAGGAACAGGAGTTTCTTGTTCCAGTTTGCTGCCTATGGATTTCTTCTTTTGCTGCACTTGTGAGTATTACTTCTGTGAGTATCACCCTCCACACTTTCACCTCAGCAATCTGTATTTCTTTCCAAGGCAGCAGCTGCTTCCCCAGTTTAGAAGAACTTATCTCAACCAGACTCATCATATCCTCTTCAGGAACATCCATTTCTTTTAACAGAGACTTATACTTTCACTGTATGGATCTTTAACCTTCATTGTTAGGGAATCTTCCCTAACAAGGGAAGGGTTATTCCTGCCTTCAAGGGCCATTTTCTAAGATCCAGGCATGTACACCAAACAAGAGATATCCCCTCCTTTGATATTCATTTCACTTTGTCTCATCATCCTACCCAACTTGTAGTAGCTTATTGTTTATATCTTTTTAATATTTCTAAACTGATCCATTCTATATCTGTGGTGTCTTAAATTTATTCTTTTCAAACACCTTGTTAACAACTTCAAATTTACTTAACAGTTTTCCCTATAAACTTTTCCCTAATTAAAATGGGCAAACTATGTTCTGATTAAAAACCCTGAAAAAGCCAAACTGGTAACAATACTATGAAAAGAGCTGGCCAATAATTGCTTAAAAAGAAAGGAAATGTGTCAGCTGCATTATACAAAGTGAATCAGTTTAAGTATATATTGATATTATCTATAAAAAAATCAACATGGAAAATACATAAAATAAACAATATGCCATATTTTGACTTTGAAAATGATTGTCTAATATGTGCATTAATTCTGTTTGGCACTTCACTGCAGTAAGACCTTTGGAGATGATTTAGAAAAATGTGGCATATATACAGTTATAAGTTGTAGCATTTGCAACAACACAAATAGAAATGGAGTAAATAATGGTAACTGAAATTAGTCAAAATGAGAGAGAAAAGTAACAAATATGCTGATTATATGTGGATTAGTGAGAAACAAAAAAAGGATGAGAACTTACAGTGAGTGAGGCAAAAACAGTGAGGAAGGAGTACAGTACAAAATGGTGGAAGACTATGTGTTCATAGCTGGTGGGTATGTTTTAAAGACATGCATCTGAGTAATTTTGACACTATGCCTCTGAATTATATCATCTCTTAAGTCAATGTTCCCTCAAATAAATTTATAAAACATAAAATAAAATTCTTGGAAAAAAGAAAAAGACCATTGGAGATATAAGTCATGACGTTAGGCTTTAAGACAACTCTATAACATATCGCAATTCAATCTGGAAGTAACAACAAAGCAGGACAAAATGCACAACAGTAGGTGGCAATTCTGGATAAATTTAAATGACTTTTTTGGTTTATCCATGTGAAATTGTAGTGTACTTTGCCATTCTATTTATTTTCAGTACTGTTATGAAATTTCACTGTAATTCACAAACTGAGCACACAGTCTCCTCATTGCCACCTTCATATCTCTATTCCTAAATGTATAAATGACTGGATTTAAGAAAGGAGTGATAACTGCATCAAACAGGGCAAGGAACTTATCTAGATGTGATATGGGAAATGGCCATATGTAGAAAAAGATCAATGGCCCAAAGAATAAAATGACCACAGTGACGTGCGCTGACAGAGTGGAGAGGGCCTTGGTTATGCTCCCTGAAGATTTTTTCTGGACAGTCACCAAAATAAAGATGTAAGAGATGATCAGAGTCAAAAATGCAGCCACAGAAATAACACCACTATTGGCAGTGACCATGAACCCCAATGTGTAAGTGTCTGTACAAGCAAGTTTGATAAATCGAGGCAGGTCACAAAAAAAGCTGTCCAACTCATTAGGGCCACAGAAAGGCAAGTTTACAACAAAAGCCAGCTGAGTCACTGAATGAATAAGGCCAATAATCCAGGAAGTGACCAGAAATAACATGCACATTCTTGGACTCATGATGGT
>PVHY01025825.1:0-17960 GCA_004024945.1 Uropsilus gracilis
TTCCTTGATCTTCCTTTCCAGACTCTGCATGATCTGCCTTCCTTTCTAACCTCATTTTCTATAGTCCATCTCCTCCCATTTTATAGTCTTTTTATCAGATTTTTTTTCAAGTGAAAAAGGGAAGGAAAGTAGAGAGAAGAAATTATCAATGACTTGTTCTGAGACAGACCATACTCTCGTACTTCTTTTCTGTTTTCTTTCTTTCTTTTTTTTTTTTTTTTTTTTTTTTTTTTTTTTTTTTTTTTTTTTGGCGACTAGGTCTCACTATTTTTGCCCATGGAACCGCAGGTTCACATTGCCCAGGTTACCACAGACTCAAGCAATCCCCAGCCTCAGCTTCCCAGGTAGCTAGAATTACAGGCACGCGCCACTGTGCCCGGCTCATACTCTCATACTTCTGTGTGGTGCCCTGGCTCCTTCCCTTTACCTGGAGAGCCCTTGCAATCCTTATAGCTGATCTTCGAGGTCTAGCTGAAGGCCCTCCTCCAGGTTGAATTGAGTACTCCTCTGAAATCCCATTCTGTATCTGCATTGTCACCTATCACATACTGCACATTCTCTTTATCTCTTATACTAACTTAAAAGTTTGCTGAAAAAAAAAAATAAAAGTTCTCTGTAGAACTCATGTGTTACTGTCTTTGAACCCCAGTGTCTATCTTGTAGAGAACCCAGCACCAGCAGAAGCTCGGTAAATGTTTGTTGAATGATTCTTCAAGTTTGTCTGTTTCCACTGTAGCAGATTTCTTCAAACAAAATTTTATGAGAAAGTGCAAAAGGTAAAACTGCTTTTTAAAAATGTGAAGCTGCTCTTGCTGAAGTCTGACTGGCAATCATGGAGCCACCTGATGGTAATCTGTAATCTCTCCACTATTTCATGATGGAGTTGCAGAGGATTCAGGGAAGAAAGGAATCCTGTCTGTGAGGAGCGGGACTGTAGCTGGTATAGAAAATCAGGAATACTGCATAGAAGAGGTTACATTTGAACTAGACCTTGGAAATGACTAAGATTTTGCCTAGCAGAGAGGGGTACAGGAATGAACTCACATGTGCTTCAAGCTCATGACATTGTACTCTAGCTAGAAATGCTCCATCTAAGGCCGGGCACCGTGGTGCATGCCGATAAGCATCAGCCTAGGAAGCTATGACCAGGACCAGGGATCATGGTTCGTGTCCCGCTGGGGGCACGTAGCAAGACCTAGTCCCAAAAAATTAGCTGGGCATGGTGGCGCACGCCTGTAATCCCAGTTACCTGGGAAGCTGAGGCTGGGGATTGCTTGAGTCTGTGGTACCCTGGGCAATGTGAGCCTGCGGTTCCACGGGCAAAAATAGTGAGACCTAGTCTCAAAAAAAAAACCAAATGCTCCATCAGTAGGGAAAGCCTGGTGATAGAATGAATGAAGCACAGAACTAAAAATTCCACGGCCATTGATTGCTCCACAATGGTGTATCTAGAAGTCTTGTTTTCCCTCAGTGCCGCGAGACTGGCACTTCGCTTGCTAGGTTGAGGTAGCGTTCCAAGTAAAGACATAACCAGCAGCTCAGCACTCCGAGCACCCAGAATAGAATCCCTCCCAGAGGTCATTAACAAGTCCTGCTGTGATACTGGGTCTTTTGAGTACAGGGTGGCCATACCATCAGGTGGCTCCATGATCGCAGTCAGACTTCAGCAAGAGCAGCTTCACGTTTTAAAAAGCAGTTTTACCTTTTCCACTTTCTCACAAGATTTTGTTTGAAAGAAATCCGCTGCAGTGGAAATGGACAGACAAACTTGAAGACTGCTAGGACTCTTAAAGAACATGCTGTATTATGAACGTCCTGATGTGATTGTAGGTCTGTGTGACTAATGTAAACGAGTGACATTTAAATGAACAAAACACTTTGGTTTTCTCCTATGTAGGTATCATACTTTCTTTTTTCCCAGAGATTGGAGTCATTTCTAGTACTGACTATAATTGCATTTTAAATTTCCTCTGAGCATAAAACTTAGGATATAGGGACACTTTTTAAAAGTTATCTAATGTGGTCGGATGGCTCAGGCCCTTGGAAAAGAACTCCAGCACACCCCCACCGCAGCCTAGGCCATTGGCGGGGGTTAGGTGGCATAGGCTGCAGATACAATGGAGAGAAAAGGAAGTAATAACTCACCACCTGGGTAGGACAAGCAGCATGTTAGGAACCACTTAGAAAAGAACGGGAGACCAGCGATTGTGATGACCTGTCACAGATTTCTACCTTCATCATCGGGGAACCAAACCCCTGGTCCGTCCAGAGTTTTGTACACAAGTGAGGTTCCCTCCTTTACCTACCAGTAGGGGAAGAAAGCTGTAAAGATGGGGTTGTGGCCCCACCATAGAACTGCTAACACGAGAGAGGAGAAGAGCTGGACCAACCACCTGGGGAAGTCTGTCCTCAGCAGAGAACGCCTCCACTCTTCAGTGGCTGGGAGCTGGGCTCCCAAAACAAGATATCAGAACTATAGGGCACACAAGCAGCACCACGTAACAGACACCGGAAAAGATCCTGGAGAGCTGCACCTTGCATCTGCCCTACAAGTTCCTGATGTGCTCAGCCTGGCTAGCCTGGCTATCAGGTACTCCTGGAGTTCTGAGCAGCATGGTCTGTTGCTGTCCAGAAGTGCTAATCCACATCCAGGAAAAAAGGACACTGTTCCAGAAAATGAACAGACCAGTGGGCCAAACATGGAGTAACAACTTGCAGCACAAGGAGTTGGAAGGAGGAGAGAAAGGAGGAATAAGGTGGGGGAATAGGCGAACAATATGGAGGGGAGGGCCATACCTAAGGGGAACAACAACCATACAAACCTGACCAATATTGTATGAAAATTACAAAATACATTTTTTTTAAATCATCTATTGTGGTTGAGTAACAAAAGAATCTTATTGTAACAATTTACATTTGTAGTTCACTTAATCGATGTGTTGAGGTGGATATAGTGATTCCCATTTTATAGATAAGGAAACTGAGACTAAGAGATTATGACTTGCTGAAGAGTACAGAAGTACAAATAGGAAGAACCAGGGCTTTTAAACCCAGATTTCTCACTTGAAACCCACTACTTCTTCCCCATGTATCATCTTGTAGTTCTGAGTATGCCTAGGGCCTGACATGATATGGCAGCAGTGCGGTCTCAGGCCACCTCAACTCTCTCTTCTAATAGAGTTTTTGAAGTTCCTATTTTTATATGTTGGGGTTTTGGGTAAGACTTTATCTTGAAAACTGCTGTGCCCCACACCAGTCCTCCACTCCTGGTATCACTAGTCCTTTTACTGAAGAGCAGGAAATCCCCGGTACTCTGTTTGATAACCTAGGGTAAGTTAATTAGGGGCTTTCTTTTCCTACAGAACAGCTAGACAGTTAACAGGTAAGATTTGCACCTGATTTATTTTCCACACATAATGTTGCATGTTTTCCTGCTTTAGCTTCTCAATCACAAGTCTCCATTGCGTGGATACACATGACACAGCATGGTTTTTATAGGGACTTAGCCATATTAGGGGCAGAGGTCAGATGGGATCCTCAGCCTGCAGAGTAGAAATGCAGCTCATTAAATGACTCCAGTCTTTTGAATCCAGCAATTTGCCATGGTTGTTTAGGTGTCAGAACCATTCTGTATGCAAAGACTTGCTCTTTCCTTGATTAGAAACTCCTTGTTGACTAAATTTACCAGTAATTCAAAATGTGCAGCTGATTGGTCTTACCCTCACTCTCCAGGTTATACTGGGAAGGTGAGTTGCAGTTCACTGTGAAGGTGCAGTTTTGGCCTTTTGGCCTAATTTTCTTCTTCTTCAAGTGTAGCTCAAGAATAAATGTAGCTTAGAAGCTAAAAATCAGAGCCTACTTTAGGTCTCAAAGAAATGATCTTTGGTTAGGTGTTAGTCGCTTACATTGACTTCACCTTGAAAGTAAGAAACTCAAATGGTATGTTTTTCTGTATGCACCACTTTTCATTCCTAGCAAGAAAGTGCTTTGTGGATTGGAATGACAATATGGAGGTAGTATCACATTGCTGTTATGTCTCTTTGGCTGTAGATTCTCCTTGCGTTCCTGGGCTAAAAGTAGGAACTTTTTTTCTTTTTCTGAAAAATAAGACATTGTGTAATGAGACCACTGGCATGTTGTTTTTCAGGGAGGGCTTGAAAGTTTCAGCTTATCACTTATTCCTTGCGATGTAAATTTGAAGGATTGTAACCTAGAGCAAAGATTTTGAAAGTTGTGGGTTATAAAACATAAAATAACCTTTTCCCCCTTAGAAGAAGTTACATAAGTCTGTGCTGTGATTTGTTGATAAGTTCAGGGCCCCAAAGATACCACAACTCACTGTGGTTATTCATACATTTTCAAGACTCCATTGAGGATGTAATTTCATTTTCATGTTAATTGTAAGCACTTAGAAGGCCCTTCTAACTCCCAGTCTGTTTTCTAGAACCATTTCACAAAGTGCTTCTAGAGAGTAGCAAGAAGCTCAGTACTGTTAGCAAATGTGTGGACACATATTGTATGCTGTTCCAAGATTAAGTTTTTGCATTACACTTTTTGATTTTATTTAACCTGGTTTGGGTTTCTTTTTTTTCTTTTCTTTTCTTTTCTTTTTTTTTTTTTGAGATTAGGTCTCACTATTTTTGCCCATGGAACCGCAGGCTCTCGTTGCCCGGGGTACCACAGATTCAAGCAATCCCCAGCCTCAGCTTCCCATGTAGCTGGGATTACAGGTGCGCGCCACCATGCCCAGCGATTTTTTTTTTCTTTGGAACTAGGTCTCGCTACAGGCCCCAGGCGGGACTCGAACCGCAATCCCTAGCCCCGGCCACTTCATAGGCTGAAGCTTACAGACACGAGCCACCATACCCAGCTCAACCTGGTTTGGGTTTCATGAGAGTTTGTTTGCTAAGAAGACTATTAGCTATGGAACATGTGTCGACTGCCCAAGCTGTGGAGTGCATGTCTGTCTCCAAGAGCAAGCATCTGCTTGTAACCCAAGCCACTTAGGGATGGATAGGTGGGTTTGGGAAGTGGAAGAGTATGGTCTTTAGTGGCCAGTTTTTTTCTGGCCATTTGTGTCACTTTTATGCATTACTAGCTTAGTTTCCTTGCTCTTTCAGGTAAATATGCAGAGGACATTTTTGGAGAGCTCTTTACTCAGGCAAATACCTTTGCCTCTCGGATAAGCTCACTTGCTGAGAGGGTCGACCGCCTACAAGTGAAAGTCACTCAGCTGGATCCCAAGGAAGAAGAAGGTAAGGAAGCTGAGCTCAGCATCTGCAGGCTCTGCTGAGCAGTTTCCTAGATTTTCCCCCCCGATTTATAAAAAGTGAGGAGAGAAATCACAGAGACCTATGGAGTTCTGCTTGAAATGACACAGCCGGTGTGGTGTAAAGAAGCCTTTTTAGCTCTACCTCACCCCCACACACTCCCTTTCTCCCATTCCCCCAATTCTCTCTTTCTCAAATTCCCTCTCCCCCAGTCGTTCTTTGCTACCATAAAAGTACTTGGAGGATTCATTCCTCCTAAGGAGAAGCCTGCTAGATCTGGCCACATAGTAAACCTTTGTGTTGCCTCATTTTGTTCAGTCGTGAAAAGACTGGGCTGCTGACAGCCTTGTGGGGCTTCCCCAGAGGGGGGAAAAAAAACCTGGCTGCAGACAGCCGCAGCCAAGAAATGCAGCAGCTGAGGCCTTTCTGACTGGTGTGACTCAGTGTTTGCTCAAATAGCCTGTCGTCCATTTTCTAATGCCTTCCATCTTCTCTCAGTGTCACTGCAAGGAATCAACACCAGAAAGGCCTTTAGAAGCTCTACCATTCAAGACCAAAAGCTTTTTGACAGAAACTCACTCCCAGTGCCTGTCTTGGAAACATATAACACCTGTGATACTCCTCCACCTCTCAACAATCTTAGCCCTTACAGGTAACTGGACTAGCTTCTCTCTTTTTCAGCTTGTGGTTAAAAATACTAGGTTTTGCTTTTGTTTAAAGATGTTGTTTACAGAGAATTCTAGGAAAAAACTTCCTACCTACCCCAGAGTTTTTGTGTTAGCAGGAGCTAACATTCACCATATACAGTTGTCACTTATTATAGTTTGGCCTATGAAATTCATCATTAATATAATATGTATTGAAAATTTGTTCTAGTGTTGCATGCTGCAGAGTTTAATTTGGTATAAGCCAGGTCCATCTTGGATTCCATCCAAGGAATTTAGTTATTATAGAACCAAAAGGACTTTGTTAAAAGGCAGTCCAATAGCATGCATCCCAGGGGCAACATTCTAGCAAGGCTCCCACTTACTCGGAAACCACCAGATTACCAGATGTTTGGGCGTGTTAGCAGGGCCAGCCTGGTGGACTGGCTGTTTTGGGCCCTGAGGGTCCTTCTAAGGCTTAAGGAATAAATGGCATTCTTCCAAATGAGTGTCATTCACTTTGTTTTAAACATCCTTTCTGCTGTAACTAGACTTGAAAAAGAAGGTAGCCTTATCAACAAGTTAAAACCCCCTTCCCTCTTGTGATCTGGTAGTATTATCCTGCAGAAACCATTGGGAGGGACAGAAAGCTAATATTTATCTTGCTTGCATCCATAAATATCTTTGAACCAGGTAAAAATTAATTGCAGATAACTGGAGGCAGGTGTCTTCCATGAGACATGGGTACACTGCAAAGTAGAGTGTGTGTTTGTGAAATTCAAGGACACCTGCCTGCTTCAGGGAGCCTAGAATAGGTACGTGGTAGCTCCTCACACAGAAAACCCGTGACATGCTTCACATATTACTGTGTGCAATTATGTTTGCTTCTTGTCTTGCTGTTGTTTAGTTGGACCTGGGCAGAGCTGTTAGAGAGCAGGAAACAAGTGCACGTCTGAAGTGTGATAGTTTGTGTGGTAGGAGAGAATAAACACAATGTTAGGACAAGCTTATTTTATGTTCTTTCTTTACATATAATATCAGAATTAACATCTCCTCTTAGTTATCTGGATTTGGCTTAACTGAAATGAGTGAAACTCAGGACAAGATTTAATATAAAAATCATTAGTGTTTGATTTGTAGATGCTTTCTATATGTTGTGATATGATTGGAGGCCAGGAAATAGAATTGCCTTCCAATTATCTTTAGTTTGAAATAGTATTAAAATAAATGCCCATCCTTAAATACACATTTTCTGGAAATTGCGGGAGACCTATCCATACAAAGTGCAGGATTTCCTCCAGGATCAAGTATGGCAGATACTTATGATAGTAGCTTACTCTACTGTCAACAACTACTACTAAGAACTGGTCATTAAATCTTGTGGTCTTAAAACAGCTGGCCTTATGTCCTCACTGGCGCCCCCTTGTGGATGGGTGGGTTTGTTAAACTCTGCTAGAAGAGAGAAAATGGAATGCTATGGTTATGTACATTTGCAGAGGAATAACAGCTGCACAGATACACACATATGCACACATGTGCACAAAAGGTGCACAGGTTTCCATGGGTGAGAGTCACTAAATGCTTCTTAGATAGCCCTGGGGGATTGGTATGGAGCAGGGAGACCAGGGACAGAAATCCTAACTGATGTTCCAGAATATCAGGACATTTTTGGGAAGATATCGCTTGCTTTGTAGACCATTAGAATTTACTAGAATCCTGTTGCTAAGCCTATTCTTTCCTTAACCATATAAAGTCCTCTACCAGGACTGTAAGTAAGGCTAAGGTTCTTTTAAAAAACAAGACAAAACAGTAAGTGCAGAGATGCCATTCACTGGCATCGAAACTCTGGTATGGGAGTGGAAATATGCAATCAATTTGAATGACTTTGATTCTTCAGTGCAAAAACTGCTAACTGGTAGGTGTTTGGAATATTGGATTTGGTTGGGAGCTCATCTGTCTACTGACAGGTACTTGTCTTCATTTCTTTCCCAGGGACGATGGGAAAGAGGCACTCAAATTCTACACAGACCCTTCGTACTTCTTTGATCTTTGGAAGGAGAAGATGCTGCAGGACACCAAGGATATCATGAAAGAGAAGAGAAAGCATAGGGTGAGGGGAAAGGGGCCTCTGTTCTACACATCAGTAGGCACGATTGTGGAGGGGGGATAAAAAGGAAACCAGTCTTATGTGAGTAATCATTCCGAGTGGCTGCTTGCTTGGATGCCAGGTGAAACTCTTAAAAAAATGTGTCCACTCCAAGCGCAACCAAGATGAAAGTATAAATCACACCAAAAATGTGTTTGTTCCCCCCAGTGCTATTAACAATTGAGTGTATTCAGGCTGAGTTTTAGAAATTGACTTTTCTATTCACCATTTATTTCTCTTGCAATTTGCACCTGACTCTGCTGGACACTCAAGCTAGGCTAGTCCCTTCCCCGCCAGTTTTGCAGCTCATTTCTCAGAGATCAGCACAAGGCTCTACAGTGTTTGATTTGCAACAGGAGCAGTTTAACACCTTCACTTCTGGCTGGGTGGGGCAGGAGTAGAGGCAGAAGCCTAGTTTTAGGAGATGCTCCACTCCCCCTAGACTCCCAGTGATGTGTATGTGTGTAAGCATATGACCTACCAGTTGCAACCTCACAATCCCATTAGCATGACCGCCGGGAGGCCCAAGAGAGTGCCAGAGGCTAGTGCAGCTGCACCGGCTAAAGAGTTTTTCAGTGGTTGTTTTGTTTTTTAACTGTTTTCTTATATCTGTCCCAGATATCTACAGCTATCATTATATCCCATCTTTCTTGACTGACCTTTATAGCAGAGTGAATAACAAATAGCTGTTTACTAACTTCCTGATAATTAGAGGGCTCAGAAATATGAATATACTCCCCAGAAAGGTAGTGGACTTCCGGTTGCTGGAGGTGTTTGAGTGCGGTTGAGTGGATGTGTGTTTGAGCTGGGGAGGTGGTTTGGGTTAAATAGTCTCGGGGTCACTTCAATTCTGTAATTTCTGTACTTACTTTACATTGTCTAGACAAATTCTTCTGGATGTGTGTCCATGAGGGTGAATGGAATTTTAATGACGAATTTTGAAACGTGTTTTCCGAAGGCTTTTCTATTTCTTTTCATTGTAGAAAGAAAAGAAAGATAATCCAAATCGAGGGAATGTAAACCCACGTAAAATCAAGACACGGAAGGAAGAGTGGGAGAAAATGAAGATGGGACAAGAATTTGTGGAATCCAAAGAAAAGCTGGGGCCTTCTGGGTAGGTGACACTGCTGCACTATTGGTAGCATTCTTTGAAGAGATGGGGGCCCTGAGGGCAGTAGTCTGACAGCACGGTGTGACACCTTTCACACCCCCTGAAGTCTGGCTGTAGAAGTTAGATCAATACCACTATTAATCAGCTTCTTTAAAGTGCATCCATCTGGTGATTAAAATTTGCTAAATAAATCAAGAGACTCAGCAGTTTAAATGAGGTGACTGGTCTGGAAAAGAAAGCCCATGGCTTCCAGTGCCCTTACTCTGCCAGACACTGGTATATCTGAGGGCCTCAAAGGAAAGATTGGAAAGGGAAGAAAAGTGGCGTTGGGAGCCCTTTGCCTCTGCAGCATTCATTTGAAGGTCGTGCCTAAGAGCTGGGCATTTCACGGGGGTGGGGGTAGGGGTGCAGGCAGGGTGTTTGTGCGCATCACCAGAGCAACTTTTCAGTCCGCCTTTGTCAGTCTCAGGAGAGAGGCTGGCTGAGGGATTGAGAGCAGAACTCAGACACAGTGTGGGAAAGGTCGCTCAGCCAGTATTGAGGCTATATATCTCCATGGAGAAATAGTAGATGTCAGTCTGACCCCATTTTCCAATACCAAATCACACTGGAGTTTAAAAGGAAAAAAATGGTTTTAAAGCTGGGTTTGATGCTTATCCTAGTGTCCAACCTGTGTGACATTCAAAGCCAAGTCACTCTGACTGCTTGGCATGAATGTCGCCCTGGTTTCTCCCCTAAATACATTGCATCCTGACTGTCAGAGAACCATGCCAGCCCAGGCCGGGTGTCTAGGAATGATAAAAGGAAAGAGTTGAGTTCTTCTTGCATTTAGGAATAACTCTACCATGAAAATCGACTTTTAAAAATCTTGACACTTCTGACACTTGTTCTTCCTGGATTAAGAGATTTGTTTTAAAGAGTAATGAAGACAGTGAGAGGGAAAATGAACCTTTCTGTTTATGGGGCTCAATCCTCGGGGTACCTTCATTACCTCCACTTCCTGGTAAAAGGGGCATTTTGTTCCGTGGTCCCATCCCTTTCAGACAGGCTGTCTTCATGAGCCAAGGGTACCAACTGCTCTATTTATAAGCATGGGGGTGGCAAAAATGAGGACTTTGCCTTCTATCTTCCTGGTTTTTTTTTTTTTGAGACTAAGTCTCGCTATTTTTGCCCGTGGAAACGCAGGCTCTCGTAGCCCGGGGTACCACGGACTCAAGCAGTCCCCAACCTCAGCTTCCCAGGTACCTGGGATTACAGGTGCACGCCACCACGCCCAGCTATTTTTTTTTTTTTTTGGAACTAGGTCTTGCTACGGGCCCCAGGCGGGACTCGAACCGCAATCCCTAGCCCCAGCCACTTCATAGGCTGAAGCTTACAGGCACGAGCCACTGTGCCTAGCCTCCCATCTTCCTGTTGTCAAAGAGTTTTGGGATCTGCAGGTCTGGTGTACATGGACATGTTTGTTGGTGAATCTGCAAAGAGATGTTCTGAGTCTGTAGGGCTCTGGCCTGGGCAGTTTTCTGTATCACAACATCATTTGATCCAGTTAGTTGCCTCCAGCTCTCTTCCCCTCTATTCTCTCTGGGGTATGCCTGTCTTTAGAACCCAATGATAGAAAGCAGAGTGGGGAGACCAAAACAGACCACCTTTTGCTACCTGTGTTTGGTGTATTAGTGCTTACTTGTTGTTCACCAGAGCAGTTTCACCCAGGTCCCATTGCTCTGGAGAACAGATTTTCTTAAGGCTAGGCCTAGCACCCTACTTTAATCGGCAGCTCACTTTGTTTGATAAGCAACCTGGCAGCGAGAACATGTCTGACTGCCACATAGCAACTTGCATTTGTCCTCAGCTTGGTTTTGCAATCAATGCCTCCTTGGCCTTTGAGCACTCCAGAGTCTTGCCAGCCTCGAAACCAGGCTGTGTGCCAGTCACGTGTTTGCAGCTCAGTAGCCTTGGGGCTTGGCTTTGCCCTTTGCCACAAGACAGACTTTGGGATTTGGGTATGGGCTGCACCGAATATTTGGGAGAGAATTTAAAAGAACTGCTGGGTTTGACGAGACCAGCACTGGAAACGAAATGACATGACTCCGATAACCTGGATTGAGTCCCATTTTTACAAACAACCCAGCAGAAACATCTGAGTGATTTTTAAGAACAGAATAAAAACAGAAAAAGAGCAGACTATGTTTAGTCCTAAATTAAAACTTTCGTATAACAAAGTCTGTGGCAATATACTTATTTTATTTTTCCCTAATGTGTTTTTGTGGGGGTCTCTTCAGAAAAACAAAGGGGTACCACTCAGGCTTTTTAAATCACAGTTTTGGCATTGGGTTTATTCCCAGGTATCCACCCACCTACCAGAATGGCAGCATTGGCTCTGTTGAAAACGTGGATGGGAGCGGTTACCCACCACCACCACAATCAGACTCCACTTCACCACCTTCTCCTTCCTTCTCTGAGGACAGCTTGCCTCCCCCGCCAGCAGAATTCAGGTAAATGGTGGTACACTTCTATTCTGGGAAGTTAAACACTCTAGTACAAAATAAGAGTTCCAAATCCAGGCCAGGACCACTAAAATAGTGTCAGACAAGTCTGTCGAGATAATAGAAATAATTAACATTTATCAAGTGTTTGCAAAGTGCCAGGCATTATGCCAGAGACTGCATATGTTAGCTTAATCCCCAGGAGAACCCTCTTGATTGGTGCCCATTTTATAGATGCATAAAGGGTGAGGCACAGAGAGGTCAGTGAAATCACAGAAGATCACATAGCTAATTGGAGGCGGAGCACGTTCTGATCTTCAGAGCCTGTGTTTATACACAGAATAATAGAATATACATTCTTGCTTTTTTCTTTTCTTCTTCTTTTTTTTTTTTTGTTTGTTTGTTTCTGGTTTGTTGGTTTGTTTGTTTTGTAATTTTAACTTTGTATGAAATGTGGTATGGTCCATAAACTATGTAGTAGGCACATTATCCTATTGTCTAGGAACCTAGACACCTTTCTCTCCTTTGCTCCTGATTCATTTCATTGCTTGAGAGAATATCCAGAAAGAATAAAACAAAGGGAAAGTAAGGAAGAGACTTAGGATCTGTCCATTTTGATATTTATCAGTGTCCCTAACAGAGGTATATTGGGGAAGAGTTTGCAAGTAATGACTCAAAAGAAGTCTGAGGATTGTTTGGATTCCAGTGTTTCCTCACAGTTAATTTTTCCCTGATGCCTGACACCTGAGGGCTTTGAAAGGTATACTTTCCTCCTTCGGCACTGTTTTATCAGAGAGTGGATATGTTGAGAACCCCTCAGCTGGAGACCTAAAGTAGTGCTGTACATCCCCTATCCCCACTCCTCAATCCTATTCTTCTTGGCTCTTGAAATCCCAGATCTCCTCCTGCCTCCCAAATCACTTCCTGCTGGTTGTCTTGTCAGCTGCAGCTAAGGTTTGAAGGCCTGTGGAAAATTCCAAGATGGATGCTTTCCTAAGGCGTAGTTATTAGTGCAGGGCAGATACAGAGGTGGAACAAGAAGCCCTTCAGCTTCACATGTGGCCTGAGACCTGATAGTCACAGCCAAGCATTCTTCCCCCAGGAGAGATGCACCTTTTCTCATCCTGGATCAAGTCTGATGGCACATTCATTTCCTGTCTCTTCTGACCCTCAGACCCTCATTCTTTCTCAAGTTTTTCCACACAAACACTGAAGGTGCATTCTCCTAATTCTGTACCCTACTCAGGTTTGGTTGGCTTGGCTTGTGAGGATTTCCTGCCCTCAACAAAATCTGGTGAATGTTAATAGCCTGAGGTACAGGCTGGATGGTGGTTGAATTTTTTATTCCACTTCTTTCTTGTGTGCTTTCTTCATGCTGGCCTTAAACTGACCATTCCTCTCCAGAGAGGATTCAGGTGGGGATCTTCCCTTGGAGAGCTGTAAGGTGTGAGGGGGACCTTTCCTGAAAGAGGGATACCAAGTTCACTTCTTTCAGGTGGTTTTTCTCAGTGTCTCCTTACACACCTCTGCTGATGGGAGACTCATTACCTTACCAGGCTGCCCATTTTATCGTTGATCTGCTGTGACCTTTGCCAGGTTTTTCTTTCTATTTAAGCCAAAGTAAAATGATAAGTCAATGAAAATGGACCCTGCGTTTATAAATAAGCTAACTATAGGCGGCTGTTTGCATCCTCAGTGACTCTCTTTTTTCTTTGTCCTTTTAGCTACACAGGAGACATCAACCAAAGAGGGTCTGCCTTGGTTGGATCCAAAAGATCCAGTGTGGTCAGCCCAAGTCATCCACCACCAGCTCCTCCTCTGACCTCTCCACCAGGCCCCAAACCTGGGTTTGCTCCACCACCTGCCCCTCCACCTCCGCCTCCGATGGGTGTTCCACCACCACCACCACCTGGAGGCTTTGGGTCCCCAGCGACCCCACCACCGCCTTCACCACCGTCTTTCCCACCTCACCCTGATTTTGCTGCCCCTCCACCTCCTCCCCCACCACCGGCAGCTGACTACCCCACCCTGCCACCCCCTCCCTTGTCCCAGTCATTGGGAGGAACTCCTCCCCCTCCACCGCCTCCCCCGCCTCCGGGCCCCCCTCCTCCCCCATTCAGTGATGCAGATGGCCAGCCTGCTGCGCCACCACCGCCACTTTCGGATGCCACCAAGCCCAAGTCCTCCTTGCCTCCTGTGAGTGATGCTCGCAGCGACTTGCTTTCAGCCATTCGTCAAGGTAATCCCAGTGGCGGGCCCAGGACCGTAAAGCCTTATTCTGCTGCAGCTGGGATGACTGGCCTGGGGCGGGCTGGGGTCTGTACCCTTCCCAGGGGGTACCTTTGCCCTCGGTGAGGAGAAACTGGGACCTCAGGCCTGAAATCAAGCCTGAAGAAAGGCTTCGCTCCCAAAATAAGATTTAGATTTCTTTCCACCCTGGTTAACTTAAAGGATTCTTAACCTGGTATCTTGGAACCCAGGATTTATGATCTGTGGGTTTTCAGCCTTTCTTTTTTTTTTTTTTTTTCTTTTCTTGGGGAAACATCTTCATTTTTCATCAGTTGCTAAAAAAGAGTCTGTGCCCCAGAGGGCAACAAGAGCCTCTGCCCTCAAAGGTGCCTCCTTCATGGGGCCAGTCACTCGGTCACTCCCAGCCTTCATGTCCTTCCTCTCCACTCTGATTGCCTCCTCCTCCCACCCCTCTCACTTTCCCTTCCCTATGGTTTCCCTCTCCCTTTCTCCTCTCCCCCACTATTGCTTCACCCTCGTGGAGCATTTATTCTTTTTCTATAAAGTCTTGAAGACTAAGTCAGGTCCTAAGGGGTTAGAGTGGTTTCCTATATTCATGATCCTCAGGAAGGAAGGGTTTTCTAGACACAGGCTGGGGCAGCTGGTCTGCACAGCATGGACGGGTAGAGCAGGCCGAGTGCCCCCTGGATGCCTCACCCGGCCATACCACCCTCGCCAGCCTTAGAGCGTGGAAACCGGCAAGGGCAGCAGCCTTCCTTTCAGACATGTCTGTGTGCAGGACTGGCCACTGTTGCAGGAAGCCTCGTCTCTGCTCCCCTTCCTCACTTGGTGCTCACAGTGAAGGTGCCTCGCTCTCTGACCTTCTGTGCACACCTCCCAGCAGTGGCCAGTTCCCCCTTTTCAGCCTGGGTGGATTCTGAGAATGAGGACTCACTCTGTTAACCCTTCCTGTCTCTTTCCCACCAGGCTTTCAGCTGCGCAGGGTGGAAGAGCAGCGGGAACAGGAAAAACGAGATGTCGTGGGCAACGATGTGGCCACCATCTTGTCACGGCGCATCGCTGTTGAGTATAGCGACTCAGAAGATGACTCCTCTGAGTTTGATGAGGACGACTGGTCGGATTAATTCTTTCTGCCTGCTGCCCACCTTTCCCTTTCTTTCCTACCTGCCTTCTTTGATGCCTGCCCCAGCAATCCCTTGGGGGAAAAGAGGGAGGGAAAAAAGAATTTCAAGGGGCCAAAACCTTCCCTGAAGCAACCAAAGATCTATATCCAAGTGCTTCCTCCAAATCACATGTATTTCCCGTCTCCCCAGAGTCAGGCCCCCTGGGGCTTTTGAGGTGCAGTAGCTGCAGTGATCTCCCTTCCCTTCAAGTGACTTGCATATTGAAGAGAAGAGGAAACCCCAAAGCAGAGCCTTTTGATTGGGTTTAAATTGGAGTCGGTGCCTTCCTCGAGGACCCATTTTCCACTGCGGTCTTCTTCCAAAATCCTTGCCTTGGCTACTTCAAATAATGCCAGCCGTTTTCATGTCCTGACGCCTGCGTGGACACAGCTGGCCCCTTTCCCGTGCACTGAGGGCAGAGCAGACTGCATGCCCCAGCAGCCAGACTGCCACGCCCTTCTGCCCTGATCGCCAGGGGAGGCTACCATTTGCTGAGCAGTTTCTAGTCTGGAGGGCCTTTGTTCCGGGAGCCATCCAGCCCCCAAAGAATGCTTCGCCCCCTCCGCCCAGAAACTCTGCCTTTCCAGAACTTGAGGTGGTCCTCCGTCCCCCGTTCCCTTCCTTAGTGCGGTGTTCGGTGTCTTTGAATGTTCCTCCCTCGCCAAGTGCCTCCAGGTGCCACAGCCCAGTTCTGACCTCTGCCACCCATGACCAAATAGCCCTGGCACATGGGGCTCCAGGGCCGCTGCTGGCTGTCAAGAGCCAGGCATAGAGACTTGGAACTGCAAGACTGGAGGAATGGCGGAATGCCTTGGGACCTGCCCTCTCCGTGGCGTTCGAACCCTGAGATCAGAGGTGCCTGACTCCAGGTCATAGAGCTGGGTGGTGACAGCGCTAGAGCCCAGAGTTGCTGATTCCAGCCCCCTGTATTTGCTGGGACCAAATGGTGGGCGCCTGCTGAGTCTGGGTGGCCCGTCCTGGCTCTGTTCCTCCAACCCTTCACCACAGGGCGCTCCCAGTAGGAGGCCTCAGAGCCCCTGTCGGTGCTGCTCAGACCAATAGCCTTGTAAACTACTTGCTCCCCCTTTCCTGTCGCCAACCATGTGGCCTGGGAGCTGCCCTTCTGGAGACCAGAAGTAGTGAGAGAAGGAAGAGGGAGGCAGCTTTGACAGGTGCTGTTTTCAATTCCTCCACAACTCCTCCCCTTTTATTTCCCCAATTTAAGTATAGGCTCTGCCAACTGTAGAAACTTCAGTCCCTCAGGCTGGCAGCTGCCTCAGGTAGCCGCCTGGGGGGGCCTGGCAGCTGTGGGGAGGGTTGGAAGGCAGAGGGACTCTGGGTCTTGTTTCCAGTTCCCCTCACTGCACACAGTGATGTTCCCTCCCTTGCTTACCCTCTTTCCCAGAGCTAATACACAGGTGCTATTATTCAGGAAAAAACTGGTCAGCGTTGGCCAACAGTGAGGTTTCTTCTCTTCTCTTCTGCCCTAACTATTGTGTAGCCTCTGCTGCTGTAACTGGCTTCTCCTGCCTTCTCTGGCTTCCAGAGCCCTGAAACAAAGAGAAACAGAATCTGTCTCTACCCAGCACAGCAAATGGTTGTAGTAATTGCCAAAGCCCTCGTAAGCCCCTCCGGCTCGAGGAGAGCGTGTAATCGTGGGTACTGCTGCTGCGCCCTGGCTGAGCTCTCCCCCTCTGCCTTCTTTCCTTGAACTCAGACTTGGGGGCTGAGCCTGTGGGTGCCAGTGTGCCTCCTGCCAGGCTGCCCCAGAGCCTGCCCTCCCCGCCCCAGCTCAGGTATCTCTGGCATAGGGTTGGCACCAGGCGCCCGCACAGAGCTTACCAGACTGTGCGTGCCTCCCGCCTTGCTTTTACCCCACCCTCTGAAGAAGCTGAAGATACACTTTCCTTCAGAACCCCAAAATGGCTGTCGGAGATGCCCCCAGCTGCAGCCCAGCGGTGTCTGGAGAAGCAGGCGGAGGGCGTGGTTCTCCCAAATAGGAATCCTGGGGCCTGGCCAGGCCAGGGTTTGGGCCTAATGGCTTTGACTAAATTACCCCACCCCCCTCCTTTCCGGAAAAGGGGGAGCCAGCACTATTGCCATCCTTCTGCTCTGACCTTGAAGGGGGCGGTGTTGGCCTGGCTTCTGGAATGGACGAGTCGCAGTGGAAAGGGCTGGGGGCAGGAGGAGGTGGGGAGGGGCACTGCCTGCGGAAGGTAGGATTAGATCATTAGCTCAGTGACCTCCTAGGGTTTCGATGCGCTGTGTTCTCATCCTACAGCTGGTTTGGTAATGATCTGCAAGTCCCGGAGAGCAACAGCACAGCTCCGCCTGACGCTCTCATTAAAATCTATGCAGCCAAGCTCTGCGCTTTGTAGCAGCCGGCCTTGCGAAGCCTCCTCAGCTTGGGGGGCTGGGGACCCAGTCAGCCGAGAGGCCCTCTGGGCTCAACTTAACGCATATGTGCACCAAAAAAAAAAAATTGCTTCTTTAAACTCAGAGCCCTTTAAGATGATAAAGGACCCTATGCAGGTAATTGTGTGTTTTTAGAATCCAGTAATTGTAGAATGCAAAGTTTAGTGGTTATTTAAACTGGGCTGAGGCTGGTAAGAGTATGGAACAGTGGCCCAAAAGGACTCTTAAGCCCTGCAGCCTCGGAGCCACCCCTTCCTGGTTGGCCCAGCCGGGGGGGGGCCTGCCCCCATTCCTGGGGCCCAGGGGCCCAGCTTCCAGCGGGCAGCGTCAGAAGTGACTTGTGGCTTCCCCGAGTCTGGGAGCTGAGCACATTCCCAAGGAGCAGCCTCGGGGCGGAGGCGGCTCCGAGAGCCTCAGTGGCTCAGAGCAGCGGCCCAGGCTCCAGCTGGCCTTAGAGATGACCCTGGCCAATGTCACC
>PVHY01025826.1:0-17951 GCA_004024945.1 Uropsilus gracilis
CAGACAACAAGAATTGCTGGCGAGGATGTGGAGAGAAAGGAACACTACTACACTGTTGGTGGGAATGTAAACTAGTCCAACCACTATGGAAAGCTGTATGGAGGACCCTCAAGTTAATGAAAATGGAATTACCATTTGACCCAGCAATTGCTCTCTTGGGAATCTACCCAAAAGAGACCTATATGTGGGTACAAAGGGAAACCTGTGCTCGGATGTTTACTGCAGTACAATTTATAATTGCAAGGTCATGGAAGCAACCTAAATGCCCCAAAACAGATGACTGGATGAAAAAATGTGGTACATATACACAATGGAATATTACTCATCAATTAAAAACAACAAATTTGACGATTTTATAACAACTAGGATGTACTTAGAAGGAATCATATTAGCAGAAATAAGTCAAGAAGAAAAAGACAGAAACCAAATGACTTCACTAACATATGGGATACAGTGAAAAAATAAACAAAAGACTTGGGGAAAAGTCAAAACAACCTAAGCACCAAACTGAAGAGCACAACTTTGAGCAGGAGGGAAGGGGGGGGGAAATGGAGGGGAGGGGGGATAAACCCTGGGGATTACAATGTTGTGAAATTTATATATAAATAAAAAATTATTAAAAAAATTAAAAACAATTAAATTATTGGAAAAAGTGGTGTGCACTCACCAGATTGACAGGAAGAGTGAAAAACTAGATCTGGGAGGTGCAGTGTAGGTAGCTCTACCAGGCTTCCACAATGGAACCTGCTCAATAATCTCTAAACATGGATCTTGAATGAATGTACTCTACTGTTTTCTTTGGTATTTGAGGCATTTTTGTAAATTAGAGCCCTGGGAGAGGAGTTTGACTAGGAAGGCTTTACTCATGGTTATCTTCTGATTGTACTAAGAGCAGGACTCAGGTGGAGGGAACATTCAGAAACTCTTGGCTTCAGTAGTAAGGAAATTAGCATGCTGTTATGCAGAAGGAAATGAAGTCTGGGCAGCCAAAGCAAGCTTCAGTAATTTTCTTAATTGAGCAATAGAAAATATGAAAAACATTAGCTCAGTTTGGCTCTATACACAAGGCAAACTCTTGTGGAAACAGCTGCCAATATAATGTCATAATAACAGCAAAAAGTAAAGATAATGGAATCAGAAAAACTGGGTGAAAACCTACCTTACCACCTATAAATTGTGTAACCCAAAGCAAGTTTTTTTTTTTAACACAACTAAGTTCTTTGTAGGAATGGAGATTAATGCCTACTTCAAAGATTTGTAGTGTAGGTTAAATAAAAGAATGTGCATGAAGTACTTAGCCAAGAGCCTGATATAGCCTCTGTAAATGCCAACACTGTTACTAAAATTTGCTAGACTGTCAACTCTGAAATCTACTGTCATCTCTCTTTGTTTCCCTTATTATAAGCAGGACAAGCAATAGACTTTTCAAGCTATTGCCCAGTTGATATTATACACATGGACACATTCATTTTTAGAAAAGTTTCATTAATGACCTCTTTATAAATAAGTACACAATTCATCTAATACAGAGTTTTCTTGTCATTTTAAGTAGCACTTATTAGCACACAGCCGTCCCTGAATGAGTGTCTTATGATCTTTCCTAGAAGCGCACAGTCTGTTGCCATGGAATAGCTTTTGAAGGTTGGAAAATTATAAATGACACATGTGCCATGGTGGAAATAAAGATGGGACTTAGGGGCACACTACAGTACTATGTGGAAGAAAACTATAATGAACATAATTGTAATCAGCCTCTTGCTTAAATATATTAGAGCCTATTATAGTATAGCTTAGTATTATACATCCAGATAGATCAGCATTGAGTACATCTTCCTTGATATGAAGCAACAGTTCATAGTGAAACTGGGGTAGAACACTGCAATACTTTAATAAATATATTTTTTATTAAAATGACACTACATTATAACACTATATGTTTCAGGTATATATCATTGATAATCAATATGTATATATAATACTTTGAGAATATACTAATATATGTACTGAACTCTATTAAAATGTTTGTTCTAATTTACTTACCCTTTGATGCCTTTTCTTCTACTGATGACTAATTGGCTTAATTCCTATATGCAAACAATGAACTAGAAGAGAAAGAAATGCAGAAAAACAATTCCCTCTGAATCAATTAAGTATTTTGGAATAAATTTTAAAAAAGGAATTGAAAGAAATATGAAGACTATTAGACATTATTAAAAGAAGTAGTATGTAGATAATGCTCATAGATTGGAAGATTAACACTGCAAAAAAAGACCATATTACTCAAAGCAATACAGACTTAATACCAATCTCTATCAAAATCTCCTCCATATTCTTTAACAAAATAGAAAAAAATTACTGTAATTTACATGAAACCACAAAAACCTGGAATAGCTAAAGAAATCCTGATAAAAAAGAATGGAGTACCACACTCCTAGACTTCTAAGTCTCCCATGCCTATAGTAATAAAAAAGGATCATTCTGAACTAAAAGAAAATGCATAGATCAGTATAATAGAATTGAGAGCAAAAAATAATGGAAATAAACCTCTATCTAATAGCATATGCAAAATTTAACTCAAAGTGGGTTAAAGATTTCAATGCAAGAAATTATTAATGGCACATATGCCATGGTGGAAATAAAGATGGGACTTAGGGGCACACTATAAGTACTATGTGGAAGAAAACTATAATGAACATAATTGTAATCAGCCTCTTGCTTAAATATATTAGAGCCTATTATAGTATAGCTTACAAGAAAATATAGACAAAAAAGCTAATTGGCATTTGTTTCAGGTTTTTCTTTAGGGTACTTAATTCCAACAGCAAGGGAAACAAAGTGAAACTGATCAAATGGAACTGCATCAAACTCAAAAGCTTCTGTACAGTTAAAGAGACTATCATTAAAATGAAAAGACACTTTTTGGTTGGGAGAAGATATTCACAGATCTGCCAAGATCTACCAAGAGCTTATACAATTCACCAACTAGAAAACAACACAATCAAAATGGGCAGAAGAGCTAAATAAACACTTTCCAAAGGAGACATGTCCCTGGCTAATAGGCACATGAATAGAATTGCTCATCATCATTTGTCATGAGGGAAATGCAAATCACAATCACCACAAGATACCTCCTCACATCTACTGGCCATACTAAAAGATAAGAGACAAGTGTTGGTGAAGGTATGAAGAAAAAGGAACACTTTTACCTTGTTGGTGGGGATGTATTAATTTTATTCTCTATGGAAAACAGTATGGAGTTTTCTCAAAATGTTGAAATAGAACCACCATATAACCCGGCAATTCCACTCCTAGGTATCTACCCAAAGAATGTAAAAACATGAATTTGAAGGGATATTTTCATCAAATTATTATTTACATTAGTGGTAGTATGAAGGCAACCGATGTTACCAATATCAGATGACTTGGATAGAGAAAGTATGGTGTGTGTGTGTGTGTAAGTATGGTGTGTGTGTGTATATATATATAGTGGAATACTACTTAGCTATACAAAATCCCCAAATCTTGTCATTTGTGATAACATGGATGAAAATGAAGATTATTCTAAGCCAAATAAATCAGAAGAATAAAGATAAATACTGAATGATTTCTTGTACATGCAGAATAGTGAAGACAAAGGAACAGGCAAAACTAAGTCAAAACAAGTCCTATATAGCTTACTTCAAAAGTGAAGTTACCAGAATGAGGTGGAAGGCCAAGGGAGTAGGGCCCAAAAGGCTATGATGTATATTACTGAAACTTTGCTGGTGGATATACTGTGGACAGTATATCTGAGGAGGTATGATCCCATATTCTCTAAGCCATATTCTCTAAGCCATATTCAGCACTGTAAACCACTAAAAGTTATCAATATGCCAATAAAAAGTAATAGAATAAAAATACAAAAAGTTATACTACTGAAGAGTACTACACATTTGAATACCATATTTCCAACAAGTTGATATCCAAATATACTAAGATCTCATATAAGTCAACATTAAAAAATAAACAGCCCAATCTTAAAAATGAAGAGGATCAGAATAGACATTTCTCCAAAGAAAACAATAGGCACATGAGAAGATGTTCATCATCTCTTATTAATAGAGAAACGCCAATCAAAATAGCATTGAGATGTCATTCCATACGTATGAGTATGGCTATTATTTATTTTATTGCTTTAATCTTTTTCTTTCTTGAAATCTTATCGCTTACAGAGTTGCACTTGTTATAGTTTGCTAGTGTGTGGCACTGTGGGAGTTATTGGTTTTGTTTTATTTTAGTAGGCCTCTGCTGACTTCTTTAGGCCCTGAGACCTGCAGTTGCTGTTGGTGTGTCAGCAGGGTCTGGGCAGGCTTAAGAGGGGTCTCCCACCATCAAAAATGTGCTGTGAGGGTGCTGTGTTGTTCTCTCTCTGGGTGTCTGATCTGAGACCTGCAGTGAGTCTGTTGTGGGTTTAGGTCCATAAGGTCGGCCCCAGTGCTTGAGGGGCTGGGGGAAAGTGTAGGATCAGAACTCCTCTTTCGTGGTTTTTATTGGGGTTCCAGCTGTGTGGAGTATCCCGTCTACTCCATATGGCTTCTCCTAGCTTTGAGTCATGTGCCTCATTGTGTCTCCACTCTTTTTCTCAGGGTGGCTGGACCAGCAGCTTGTGTCTCCCACCTGGGACCTCAACTTCCAGGCATTTCCCTCCACTCCCTTCTGTCTAGTGAAACATGATAGTCCTTGTTCAGTCAGGTGTCATCTATGTCTATCTCTGGGGCAAAAGGAGTTTCAGTCTCCCCCTGAGTCACAGTTAAATGTTAGGTGTTCTGCTTGGTAGTCATGCAAAGAAACTCCTCATCAGTTATCTTGGTGATGTCATCTCCTACAGTACTTTTCTTAACTTAATTTCCTGCCTTTGATCTCCATTTTAAGTAGTTTTAAGGGAAGATATCAGATTTCTTTTGTCTCTGTATTACAAACACTCAATTGTTTTCAATTTTTATGGAATAAATTCCATTCATCAATTTGTTATTTCAATCAACATTTATCAACTTCCTTAGTTCCAAGTGCACCCAGTGCTGGTGAGGTAAAGATGACTAGAAAAAAGAGTCCTTCCCTTTTAGCAATATATACAGTAATTCCCTCCTTCCTGAAAAATAAATGGCATGGCATCATGTTCTTCAGTAGACTTATGCATATTGTCTAGTGGGGACTGGGGGGAGGAAAAATTTACTTTTGCTGGTTGTGACTTTAAAAAAAAAGAAAGCAAAGAAGGAAAATAAGACTTTCTAGGAAGGACAATGTATAGAACTGAGGATGAAAAAATCCTTGGTTCCTGCTAAAATTCACAGTAGTATGAATGGTGTGCCATGGTGTAGGTGTGGGATGCATGGGAGGTTTGCAGGGGAGACAGCAGATGAGAGTGAGTGAAGGCCATGTCCAAGGATTTACATGCTTAGCTAAAGAGGTGATAGTGTGCAAGGTGTGATCAGATTTGATTTTCCTAAGGAAAATTATTTCAGTGGCACTGGGCAGTGTAGCTGAGCAAGGCAAACAGATCAATCAGGACAAACTCGATTCAAGTGTTTATAATAACAATGGCTAGGGAAAAAAAGCAGAAAAAGATTGAAGGTGAAAAATATACTGTAGTGTAGTAAGATGGAGTAACTAACATACAGTAGGTTAAAAAGTCTCTACTTTTGTTTTATGGATGCAAAAAGTTTTCAAATGTCTCTGAGAATAGTCATGCATCAAAAAGTTATATGCTATCTAATTACTACTTTCACTGAAAATATTCATCTTTCTTCTTTGTCTTGTTGGGTTTTCTTTTGACCATGAGATGTTTTTTGGTTGTCTACATAGATTTTGAGCATATCTTTGACATAAAGATTCTCAAATCCTTTCTCAGACTTGCAGCAACTTTTATGGACTGGATGAATGAGGTCAGTCAGGGTTTTACAGCTCTCTTGACTACTTAGTTTATAAATCCTGTGGATCATCTAGCAGTTTATTTTGGAATGTGTTAGTCAAAGGTTTCATTTGTCTTAGGGCCTCAGTTCAAAGTGAGATAAACTGATAAATTTGACATCTCACTCAGAAGCAGAGTCAAAGATAGAAAAAAAAACTCTTAAAAGTTAGAATAACTGAATGTAATCATTAGCAGATCTCTTATTAGGATACTGTGAAGTATCAGCCATGGGTCTGTTTTTAAACAAAGCCCATATGCTCTCATGGACAACAGTAACCTGAAGAACTGAACTTGAGGTTATTCAAGAAGAGACAAGTGTTCTTTTGATAGAAAGTCTCCTCTCTGGCCCCCTCACCCCCTTGTCAAAATAAAGGACAGTCTTTTAATTGTGAAATGTTGTGTTTTCCATTTTTTAAATAAGACAAATTGTACAAACAGATTGGATCAGTTTTAAGGATTAATAAAGTCATCAAAGATAGTTGATCATTCAGAGGCAGTCTACTATTTTGAAGAAAAACTTTTTTCACTAGGCTTATTTGAATCAACTATATGATATGAAGTTATTTGAAGATATTCATGAAGGAAGATGAATTTTTTAGATTTCAATTAGGATCTGAGGGCATGACCTCACTTATTTTATGCCTTAGATAACTATTAATCTTCACTATCATATCTTAAAATCAGACACTCATTTTCACCATTTGTTTTCACTAAAGATAAAGATGTCTTTGAAGAAATAAATTTCTAAGACTTAATTTTTATGAAGATCCCAAAAGATCTTGGGTCATCATTTTTAAACTTATGTTTTTGGGATCACGTGATGTTATATCTAGAATGAACAGAGTTTGAATTCCTTACCAATTTTTGCCATAATGGATCTTAGGAGGATGGGGCTTATGCTTAAATTTGTCAGAATTGACATTAGGCTATCTGTTGATGAGAGTGAGCAAAAAATCTCTCTTTTCAAGCACAATAGATAGCATTAAAAATCATAAACTAGCTATAAGTCATCAATATAGTTAAAGCATATGAAGTGATATTTTGGTGATGAGTTGGAAAAGGCAAGCAATATTTTCCCCAAAGGCTGTGGAGAGAATATAGACCCAATAGACTCAGACTTCTGGCATCCACAACCATTAGAAAATAAGTTTCCATTGTCTTACGTCACTGAGTTTATGGTAATTTGTTATGGCAACTCTAGGAAACTAATCCACTACCTATGAATTATTCACATTTTGTTAGAGAAAACAGGTGTAGCCATAACTAACACATGTAATAATAGGGTAAGAGCTTAAAATCTTTTTATTTAACAAATAGTTATTGAGAATCTACTATATTGTAAGCACCGGGGACACAGAAATGAACAACACAAATATCCTCACCCACAGGGAGGGTCCATGCTAATGAGGTGGAGACAGATGAATCAAAGAGAATTAATAAACAAACATAATGTGGAAATTTAAACAGTAATAAGTTCTGTGAAAAAATAAAGCAGAAAAAGAAAGAGGAAATTCTGAGAGTGATAGGTTGTCATTTTAGATGAAGTGGTCAGGACATTTTTTACTGCAAATATATTTGCATAAATACATTTGCATAAATACATTTGCATGAATATAACATTGCATAAAGGAAGAAGTAGGCCAGGTAGATATCTGGGGGAGGACCCTGAGGCAGCAACAGTAGGAAACATTTATGGTTACTATGGAGTCAACTGCATACATAGAAATGTAATCCAGATAAGTAAATGGTCACAGTATATATAAAGGCTAGATGAGGTTTCTTCTATTAAAAACACTACATACCTAACATCTGACTCACATCTGAGGGAACTAACAGCACCCAAATACTACCTTTGTATCTCCTTTCCAGTCACTAATCTCCTCCTTGTCCAAGGGTAATCTGGACTTGAACTTCTAACATAAAAATTGGTGAGAGTCATAATAATAACTAACTTTTATCAAAAACCTTCTATGTGTTAAACACTAAAGACTGTCATCTCATTGAATCTCCTCAGCAATCCTGAGACTTAATTGCTATTGTTGTGTCCATTTTATAGAGGTAAGTCGATGCAAGCACAGAGGGACAAGATAGCTTGTCCAAAATTATGCAAGAATATGTATGATTCTAGGTTAATTTTCTTTTCCTGTGCTATCAGCACCATTAACTCAATCCTCATATTATTTCCAGACCATTCCAAGCAATGACTATCATGAGTGCAAGTGATTTGTTCTAGTTTCAAATTATATCCAGAATCTGACCTTTTTTTTACTTTTTACCACCTCCACTGCCACTTCTTTAACCCAAGGCATCATTTTGTCTCATCAAGAATAACTCCTAACTCATCCTCCCAATTTCAAACCTGTCTCTTATATTATATTATATTCCTATGTTTTAAACACAAAAATGATGTGCTTCTCAAAGCATAAGGTCAACTGTGCCAGAGTACACATGCATATGCCACAACACAAACGGAGTTGGGTCTGAATAGACTTGCAGGTGGAGGGGTGCCTAGCATCTTTGCTCACCAAGGGAGTGCAAAGTAAAACCATAGCATGTTGTTCCTGTAGAACTCCTATAATATCTAAAATGAAAATACCAAGTACCTGGTGCAGCTGAAATTCGCATATGCTAGTGGCTACAATGGCATCCACTGGTGAACTGCTTTACAATCTCTGATAAAGGTGAACACACTGTGATTCAGCCATCACTCTCCTAGGCATATATCTTACCAAGACACAGACATACATTCACAGAACATTCCAGCCAGCACCATTTATAACAGCAAAACCCGAGAAATTCAAGTTTCTTCTCACTGATTATTTGAGCTTGCTACACAATCAAATCCCATTAAAGAAACTTTATTCTATTGTCCACTTCTAGGTTTGAAGTGTTGTTATCCCACTTCTAGACTTGAAGTGCTGTTATCCCACTTCTCCTCATGATTACTGCATCTACGTGGGTGTATCATTAATAAGTATCTGATCATCATCATTGCCTGAATTTGGTTTTAAATTTTACTCCATAAGTCTAGTTCATGGTTGGCATGAACTGCATGGTTGGCATCTGAGTTCTGATCAAGCAGTGTCCTGATTTTGGTTTCTTTGTGACTGACTTTCTCAGCTTAGCACTTGCAGCAATGTTAAGTAAAACAGAAGGGTCAGATGCATGACCTCTCCATAAAATTTAATTCTCTAAATACAGTCTTCAGAGTCAACAAATTCTCCAGAGTTTGTTGAGTCTTGGACAAGTCAAAGGTCTGAACATGCACAACTTTTGCCATGTATCTGGACATACTTGAATATCATCTAAAGAGAAACCCACAAACTTTCAAAACAACCTATTTAGAAAGCCAAATGGTGAACCTCCTCTGTTTTCTTCATGTAAATCACTCCCTTCCTCTCTCACTTGCCATCCTTTTGTCCTTCCCTTTCTCCCATTCTTGGCCTATACAATTTGACAGTTAATTAATAGCTGTATCATGACAACTCTTGCACTATTGCAAGAGTTATTTAGATAGCTCCGTGGAAAAAGTATAGCAATAGCTGTATGCCAGAATATATTCTGGAGATTCATGAATGATTCAAATACAATGCTCAAGATACTTACATGCTTTGCTTTCCTACTATTAACAAAGAAATTCTTCAAAGGAAATACACCCTCTTCTACTGTCCCTCACGGTACCACTCCTGGCACAATGCAGGGACTGAGTAAATGCCTCTTGATAAATACCAATAGAACCATGAAATGGCTTATTTTCATTTTTTATCCCCAAATCATGCAGCTCAGTGGAGATTAAAATTTACAGGATAATAATATAGGTATGCTGGAACAATAGCTTCCATTGAGTGGTTTAAAATGACACAAATTTATCATCTTACAGTTCTGGAATTCAGCAATCTGAATTCACTGGAGATCAAGGTATGGGAAGACTTGGGTCCTTCTGAAAGTTCTGAGGTGAGATTTCATATCTTCATCTCTTCCTGCTTCTAATGTCACCTTATTCCATGTATTCTGACTCCTTTCTGCCATCATCAGTGACCATCTCTTCAGAGGTAGTCTCTGATTCTCTTATAAGGACCTTGTGACTGCATCATTAGTCTTAGAAAATCCAGACTAATGGCTCTATTTCAAGACCCCTACTTTAGTCCTACCTGTAAAATTGTTTTCCTGTGTAAGGAAGTATATTCACAGTGCCTGGGGATTAAGAGGACAGGTGCTTGTGGGTTATAGTCATTATTTAGCCTACCACACTTGGCTAATATTCACTTAAACAAAAAGGCAAAGTAGTGAGAAAATTTAATTGAAACACTGACTCACTCAATTTTTTTTTACTATAGCAGAACTTGAGTGTTGGGATCTTGATTTAACATGGGGATGATGAGTGAAATGTCATAATTTAGGACATATGTTGTTTTGTTTAAAGTTACAATTCAAGAACCTACTGATGCTAAGTGACAACTTACTTTACTCCAAAGGACAAATGTCCACAGTGGACAAATGTGGGAAAGCTTGAGGGTTGCAGAAGGCTCATCTCTTAGGTAGTTAGTGGAGCTGGGAGATGTTATGACGATTAATTATGGTTAACTGCAATTTGCTAGCTGTTGCATGTGGGAGACCTCCTAAGGCTGGAAATGGCATCAGTAGTTTATTGGTTCCCATGGTAGAGGTATCTTAAAATGCTGGTATGGTTGTATGGTCTAGTTATTTTTCACATTTGTGAGTTTAACAAGTATTTGGATGTTTGGCAAATGTCTCTTTATGCAAGAGATTCTTTTTTTTGGAAAAAAAAGGTGCACCAAATTTTTTTAACAAGAAAAAATATTCACTTAAATGACCCTTCTCTCACCTTTTAACAAGAATCTTAAAGTATTTTTTCTATGAAAAAGTCAGTGATGAAGGTTAGTTTAGGTGGACTCACTAAAAGTAAGTTAGGAAAAAAAATCTATTTATTCAGATTAGAAGCTATAATTTTCAAAGAGTATACTCTGTTGGGATTTAGATTTGTGGGAGGCAGTATCCTCTGTGGTAGGACTTGTCAGACATTAGGATGTGTGATTCAAGAAATTCCATGACCAGGTCATTCTTGATAAATAAGCACAACTTTCATGCCCTTTTATCTCTGGCTCCCTCATCCCACTTAGAGCACAAATGAGAGAGAGAGAACTATATATATATATATATATATATATATATATATATATAGAGAGAGAGAGAGAGAGAGAGAGAGAGAGGATGAGAGAGATGGAGAGAGAGAAAGTGAAAGGGAAAATGATAGAGATGAGAGGAAGGAGGTGAGAGGTGAGAGAAGAGTTAAGAATGCTTAGGACACCGTTGTGTTGAACGGATAGGGCTACTTAGGCTACTTCCCGCTGTTACTAGAGGGACTGAGCATTGAGATGGCCATAGATTAAGGAGGATAAAAGTGCTACAGAAAATTGTGGTGAGTTAGTATGGAGGATGAGGGAGTTATGTTGGTGTGCTGGGCACTTGCTTCCTCTGCTGCTGAGGCCTCCGTGCAGGTGGCTACCTGAACAGCTGGTGGGGGGCAAGGAACTTTCCCATGTCTCCTAAAATCTTGCAAATCTGCATTGCCTTAAATTTAACTTCTCAGTGGAATAATTCCCCAGACAAATGCACTTATTTATTCCCAGCTCATAAGCACAATTGAGAGGAAATCTCTACACACAGCCTAAACTTATTTCTTTCTAGAAAGTCTTCTATGGATGAATGATCCATGGAGTTCTTTCTCACCTCCTCTCCTTCTCATTGCTCTGTCCGAAAGTTTATTAACATGTGTGTATTCCTGGTTTTTTTCTCCTATATGAATGATTCAGAAACAAATTGAAATGTCACGTTTTCTATGGCTTCCTGGCAATATTGAAATCTACCAGTTCCTATTAAATTTCCATCAAATAGTATTATTCAGGGACAAAAAAGATCAATTAGTCCCTGTTCTTCTCTTCCTACAAAACACTGATCACACAGAACCCTGTATGTGAGCTCTTTAATCAGCGAGTCACTAGGGCCCTGGAATGGGAAGGGGGATGGGACCCAGTCACTGTGACTGTGGCCAGGCCTCTTTATTAACTCCGCATATTATATGAGGAGCGGAAGTTCAGAAGATTTGATTGATAATCACTCAAGTATGCCATTTCATAAGGAAGAAGTCAGTTCCAGATTTGAGTGAGCTGCTCTGGAAAAAATATATGGCTTTATGCAATATAAACTACCTTTATAGAAAGAGTAACCACCCCTTTTCTAGCAGGACTAATATAAAAGAAAAAGACTTTTTCATCATTACTTCCAACTACTCCCTTGGCACTTTTACAAGAAGAGCTGGGCAGTTATTGTTTCCGTCTCAAGATAAACGTAAGGAGAAGTATCAATAAAAAAGTAATTATCATAATAATAATTATAATAACCAAAACCAAAATAATAACAATGCAAGTAATAATCATAAAAAACATTATTACATCTTTCTTCTTTAGGTCTTTCACCCACTGAATCTTTTTAATGTGTAGGACTTGTGGGTTTTCATCCATTCTTTCTTAAGCAGTAATTGCATTTGATTCGGCCGGCACAATTTTACCCATAATATTAGAAGTAGAAGAGAGTCATGCAGGGAGCTTATTATTGGTTATTATTAAAGATGGGGATCAGTGCCTTATCATGGAGAGCTATCAGACTTTCACCAACAGCTTCCTTTCACTCACTGCTGTGAGCTCCAATCCCAACTCTGATTTAGACCTAGCATCTGAATAAACCACTTATTGGTCTGTACTTCTTATGGTCTGATTTTTGCTTCTTTTGTGACTTATTCTGTTAATTTTACCCCCTGCATTCTTTAAATGTCACAATCAGAACAAAAACTGTGCTGGGTATAGATAGATAGAAATGTATCTTTGTAATAGATAGAATTTTTTCCTTCTCTGCATTGGCCTGCTTTGCAAGGGTGCTGGACCCTGGGACTCATCCCTATGGCCCCGGCTGTTTGGTTTTGGGATAGGCAACTGACAAAAACATTCACCTTTATGAATCTCCATATATATATACACACATATATATATATACACACACCACACATATATGCGTATGTATATACATATACACATATGTGTGTGTGTGTGTATATATATATATATATATGCCCATCTCTTGGGCTGTGTAAAGTGTTCCTTAAGCTCTGAATTTTATAAAGTAAGATTATATCAGAAAATTTTTTTGTGGTATGTTTCTTCTTGAGTACTGGTATATTCATTCTTGGGACTCTGGCATAACTAAGTGTCTCTGATGAAATGGGATGACAAGCTGACAAGGAGAATGTTTGCAACAGTGACTGAAAACACCATAAGGAGAGAAGGATTGGCTGAGCTCAGGCCTAAGTTGTTAATAATTCAGAGAGGAGGGATTGAGCCAATTCATGTATTATTTTCCAGTTCCCACTGCTTCTTGCCTTACAGAGAGGTTGTACACATGAAAAAAAATTTAATAGAACAAAAATTCTCCAAGAATTTAGAGTTGATATTTTTCAAAAAATGCTGTAAGACTGGAAAAGGTCTCTTTAGTTCTCTTCTCAAATCAGAAAGAAGTAAAAAGGTGTTGTCATTGGTATGGAAGATGGCGCCAGACTGAGCTATTTTGAGGATTCCAAATGACAGTGAGTCTTTGACACATAACATTTTCTGTTTGTTTAACCCAGGATTCAGGGATGATAGGACCCAGTGCATGACAGAAAATTCCAAATATCTCCTGAAGCAATAAAAATTAACCAAGAAAGTTCTTGTTTAAGTGGTGTGTTACAGATCTTGAACCATCTTAGCATTGCTGGAACAAATCCCACATGGTCATGATGTATGATCCTTTCAGTGTATTGTTGAATCTAATTTGCTGACATTTTGTTGAGGATTTTTGTACTTATGCTTACTAGGGATACTGGTCTGTAATTTTCTTTCTTTGTGATGTTCTTGTCTGCATTTTCTATCAGAGTAATTTTAGTCTCATAAAATGTTTTTCAAAGCATTCTCTCTCAGTTTTCTGAATGAGTTGTAGAAGAATAGGTTCATTTTTAAAGGTTAGTAATGTACAGTGTAGGGTAATATAGTGTAGTGTAATATAGTCTGGTGCAGTGTTATCACAATATGTAGTATAATAAATAAATCTGATTTGGGCTTTTCATTTAGAGGAGACATTTAATAATTGTTATAATTTCTTTGCTTTCAATTAATTTCCTTAGGTTTTCTATCTCCTTCTGATACAGCTGTGGGTGATTGCATGCTGCTAGAAATTAGAAAATTTTCTCTAGATTCAAATTTAATATCTAATGTCTCTTGAAACTTCTCTTTTTCTCTGATTACATTTATTAAATCTTTCTCCATATTTTAAATGTGAGTCTAGGTAGAGGTTTCTCTTTTATTTGCCTTTTCAAAGAACAATGATTACATAATGCATTATTTAAATGTATATATATTTGGCTATTTTTGGTTTGAACATGTAACTAAAGATTATTATTCATTTCTTAAGGCATATGGAAAATATTCTGACAAATTCTGATAAAGGAAACTCAGATATTCAGCCAAGAGTTTCCTTTATTTTTCTCAAACATCTCACTTTCTAGGTTTTTTTCTAACCCCACTGTATTTCTGAAGTTCTGTTGTGATGCCATCATAAACTTCCCCTTTATTCCAACACAGTGATTCTAACATTTTAAAAAATATTTAGGTGCCCAATCAGAAAATGGGCTAATAATTTAAAATTCATTTGTAAAGTAGAAAAAATGCAGCATCCTTTCTCTAAATCATCTTTCACATAACCAATTTAGATTGCCAAGTGTACATTTGGAGCTATTTTCTGGTGATTTTGACACACTGGGTTTTTAATATCCTTGGGGTATAATCATCAGGAACTAATGTAGATGATAAAATATACAAGGATCTTCATTAAAGGAAATTTACATTAGTGAAATATCCAGTTTAATATTCTGTGACTTTCAACTAAAGCTTAATGTTTGAAAGCTTTGGTTTTTGGTATGATAATATCTTTGAACTCCTAAGCAATCTTGCTTTGGTTTTGACTTTGGCTTTGACTGACTTTTCAAGAATTTAGAGCTCAGAAAACAAGGTTTCACTATTATTATTTTGTAACAAAAGTGTGACAATGTTTAAAGAAAAGGCATTCATATTTATTAGGAAATCATTTTTATTGCTGAGTAAAAATGGAGGAAATATTTAAAGATATATTCACCTTTTATACTTAAAACTTTCAAAAAACATAAGTTTATTTTCTCTAGTAATGAAATCTTGTTTAGAAATCATATTTTGCATAGTTGAACAACTTCATAAAGGACAAATGTAGACTCAATTTTTATATGTGAGCATAAAAATACATATACTGATTTGATAAAACATACTGAGCTATTTTAACTCAAAAGGTTAAGATGTATCCATCATTGAAATTAGAACTGATGAAATGTGAAAGTGCATAGTGATAGATAACAAGTCCATATTATCCTCCCCCTCCTTCCATCTTATTTGATCACTTGGCCTTGAACTCTCTGTGTGTCAGAGAGGGATGGATGTCCTCCTGAATGTGAAGATAATACTCCTTTAGCCCTTGATGGCTCTGTCTTGTGATCCTGCCTATCTTTGTAATGTTGGTAACTGAGACTGTCCTTCTGTTTTTGCTTTTGACCAAAAGACTTAGCATGGAACTTTGGAGTTTTGCACACTTTTATGACAATCCTGAGCAATTTTCAATAAGCAGGAAGTTATTTCAGGGAGAAGCAACCCAATTTCCTCTTGTTAATAAAAATTGCTCACCCTTGTCTAAGAGACTTTTTTTTTTGCTTGTTTATTCACTAGCATAGAGAAACCAGAATAGCCATGATAGTGTTAGTGTCCAGCTCAAAGAAACCATTTTATTCCCTGCTGGACACATCTTTTTTTGGGAATGAGACTTCTAAACTAACACACTTAAGGTAGCATGAATGAAAAGAAGACTTTATTTTGCTGATGAACCTGCAATTTGGAGAGTCTTTGTTAGGGAAAGCTCATCTCTGCTCGGCTTAATTCATCCATGCCTGGTGGTTGAGGCTGATGATTGACTGGGGGCACTAAGATAGCTGAGACTAAAGGCTAGATCTAAGACATGGGTTTTTCATGCAGCTGTTTGATTTCTCACATTGTGATTACTGGGCTCCCGGTTGGAGCATGTCTGGGGTGAGAGAACCAGGTGCAAAGTGTAGTGTTTCTATGTAAAGCATCACTTCGCCCATTCTTTACTGGTCAGAGCAGTCACCAGCTCCAAACCAGATCCACAGATTTGACTTCTCTTCCTGCTAAGAATGTTAGTTCCATTATATTACTTTTGGAGATATTTTAAACTGCAGATCTAAAAACAGAGCTCTATTCCTAAATTTCCAATTAACTTTATGTAAAGTGAGCTGGTTTCTTTTCCTTCAGTAGAGCACCACAGCTCCTGATGCTGCAGTCCTGTTAGTTGTATTACTGGCAAAATGCAGTATTTTTCTAATTTGATAGTGAAAATTATATTTGTTTAAGTTTTATGTCTGATTACCAATGAAGGCAATTATTGTCTTACTTCTTTGTCACTTATCTGAATCACTTACTCTTCATTAACCTAAAGGAGCCAACTTTTCCTGTTCACTATGATTTATTTAAAGCCAAACTATTAACACTCTATCAGATATTTTCTAGTTAAAAAAAACTAAATTCATTATTTTTTATTGAGGTAACATTGATTTACATTGTTGTTTGTATTTTAAAAGTGTAGGATTCCTCCTATAATAACAATATACCTTATAATAATACCTTTAGGTATTATTGCATAAAGCACATACCACCCAGGCATAAGATACTGATGATTTTCATGAATTTATGGAATTGTGCAATCATCACAACTGAGTTTTCCAACATTTCTTTTTTAAAAAAACATTTATTTTACATAATTGTTATCCCCTTGGGTATGCCCCCCCATCCCCCTCCTGACTCTAGTCACTCCAACTCCTCTCTAGCTGCTGCTTATTGAATTATGTTTTAGTCCATAGGTCTCTTCCTTTTCTAGAGCATATTTCTCCCCCAGGCAAGGATCTAGGTTCCTGGGTCCCAGTAGTTCGTGTTGTTTAGATTTCGATTTCTTCAGCTTGCGCGGGCTGAGCCTCACGGCGGCTGGGTCTCACCAGCGACAGGGAACCAGAAGTCCCTCGACCACCGCACCAGCAGCTGGATGAGAGCTCCATGGAAGTCAGGTGAGGTCCCTTCCCTGACTGCCCCCTCAGGCAGCATCGGGTCGCACCGGGTTGCAAGGAAACGGTCCTGAAACAAAGGCGCAGGTCTGCATTTTGCAACCGAAAGAAGCCTTCCAGGCCAGGTTAAAGCAATACCGAGTGTGTTTGAACTGGGGGCGCCTGGCGAACTGCCCTGACGGACAGCAGCCTCCACCCCAAACCCAAAAGTGCCGGAGTTGCTACGCGGCACCGGCGCAAACTCAGAAATCAAGGATACTCACTACCAGAAGCACAGAGGCAAAGTTATCCACAACTGTATAGATTTCAATATGCCTAATACTAGAGCAGTAGTCACCCAATATGTAGAGCAGATCCGAAAGGAAAACACAGGAAGGAGGAAGACCATAAATACTCAAGGAAGCCCTAAGAAAAATAAATCACCACCAAAGGATAAACAACCCGAAGAAATCAACTTGGATGACATGGAATAAATGCTCCATATGTCAGACAAAGAATTCAGAATCAAAATGACGAAAGTACTCAAAGAATCCAAGGAAGAGGGTGAGAAAAGGGAAAGCAAAAGGGAAGAAGCATTCAACGAATTAAGAGAAGTAGTAGAAAAATGTAAGCAAGAATGCAGTAAAATGGGCAACATCATCAACATACAGAAAAACGAAATTGAAACACTAAACAAGAAACTACAGGAAATGCAATGCATAAAACGAGAAATAGAAGAACTCAAGAATGCAGGGAGGAGCCAGG
>PVHY01025827.1:0-17952 GCA_004024945.1 Uropsilus gracilis
TCCCTTTGTACCCACATATAGGTCTCTTTTGGGTAGATTCCCAAGAGAGCAATTGCTGGGTCAAATGGTAATTCCATTTTCATTAACTTGAGGGTCCTCCATACAGCTTTCCATAGTGGTTGGACTAGTTTACATTCCCACCAACAGTGTAGTAGTGTTCCTTTCTCTCCACATCCTCGCCAGCAATTCTTGTTGTCTGGTTTTGGATTTTTTTGTGGCACTTTTTCTAAGTCCTCAAGTTGGGAGATAAGAGTATTTCTTTGGACTGTTTCAATTCTTTTTATTTGGGCCTGTATTGCTATAAAATTTCCTCTTAATACTGCTTTTGCTGCATCCCACACATTTTGGAACGTTGTGTCATCATTGTTGTTTGCCTCCATGTAGGTTTTAATTTCTTCTTTGATTTCCTCTTTTACCCAGTGATCTTCCAGAAGCCTGTTGTTCAATCTCCATGTAGTGTTTATTCTCCTTATTTTCTTTTCATTGTTGATTTCTAATTTGATGCCTTTATGATCGGAGAAAAAGGTTGGTATTATTTTAATCTTTGTGTATTTGTCTTGTGGCCTAACATACGATCAGTTTTAGAGAATGAACCTTGTGCATTTGAAAAAAAAGTGTATTCTTCTCCTTGGGGGTGTAGTGTCCTGTATATATCTATGAGGTCCATTTTGTCTAGCTCTTCCTTTAAAGCTTTTGTTTCTTTGTGTAGTTGCTATTTTGTTGATCTGTCTTTTGTTGAGAGTGGTGTGTTAAAATCTCCTACCACATATATATTCTCATCAATATTTGCTTTCAGTTGTTGTTTTATAAATTTTGGTGCTCCCTCATTAGGTATGTGTATGTTGATTATTGTTAAGTCTTTTTGGTGGATTGACCCTTTAATGATTAGGTAGTGGCCGTCTTTATCTTTTGTCACTTTTGTTAATTTGAAGTCTGCTCTGTCTGATATAAGAATGGCAACTCGGCTTTCTTGTGGGGGCCGTTTGCTTGTAGTGTAGTTTTCCAGCCCTGCACCTTCAGTCTATACTTATCCTTAGAGATCAGGTGTATTTCTTGGAGGCAGCAGAATGTTGGGTTCTGTTTTCTGATCCAGTCTGCAACTCTTCGCCTTTTGACTGCTGAGTTTAGACCATTGACATTTAGGGTGATTATTGATGTTTGCGATTCTAACAGTTTCCTGCTGGTCATTTTGGGGTTTATTTTCTTTTTTTGTTTTTGTTTTTTGTATTTGTTCTTCTTATGGTTTTGATCTTGAGGCCTCCTGCAAAATTTCTTGGAGTGGGGGCTTAGTGGTAGCAAATTTCTGGAGACTTTGCTTGTTGGAGAAGGTTCTATTTTTTCTTTCATAGAGGAAGGATAGCTATGCAGGGTAGAGTATTCTTGGCTGGCACTTTTTTTTCTTGGAGTTTTTTGTAGATGTGACTCCATTCTCTCTTTGCCTGGAATGTTTCTTCAGAAAAAATCTGAGTTCAGTCTAATGGATTTTCCTTTGTAGGTTATCTGTTTCTTTTCTCTAGCCATTCTCATTATTTTGTCCTTATCTTGGGTTCTTGGAAGTTTTACGATGATGTGTGGCTTTTCTTTAATTAAACTAGTTTGGTGTCCTTTTGGCTTCCTGTATGTCTATTTTCACTTTCTTCAGATTTGGGAAGTTCTCCTCTATTATTATATTGAAAAGCCTTTCAGTTCCCATGACTCCTCTCCTTCTGGGATTCCTATTACTTTTATATTTCTTTTTTTTTTTTAAAGGAATCTGGCATATCTCTGAGCTTGTCTTTAGTTCTCTTACTTTCTCTTTTTCTTTCTTTGTCCTCTCTGTTTCTGTATCCTCAAGTATGCTGATTCATTCTTCTATCTCATCTAATCTGCTTCCATGGCTTTTTTGTGCATTTTTGAGCTCATTTATTGCAACCCTTAAATATTGAGTCTCTTTCAATTTCAATTTTAGGGATTCATTTTCATTCTTCAGTTCGTTGATTAGGTTATACATATTGATGCTTTCTTTTTTATATGTTTCTACTTCTTCCCTTAGTGCATTAAATGCTTCTATCATACTGTTGTCCTTTTTTTTCTAATTCTTCTCTTAATTGTTGGAGTGCATTTAACATATTGATGCTGGAATCTTTTTCTGAGATACACATCATTTCTTCAATGTTTTCCTTGGTGTTTTCTGGAGATTGTCTTTTCTTTGTTGGTGATGGATTATTACCTGTAGGGCTTGCTTGCATGTCTAAAGTTTTTCTCCTTACTGTGTTTTGCTTTCTAACTTGTTCTACGTATTGAGAAACCATGGATCTTGTTTTGGTCAGCATGCTGATGGGAATGTTGTCCAAGTTGAAAGTAGATCTGTAGTTTAGTTTAATGATTTGTGCCGGCATCGGGTGGGTTCCCTCAGGAACCTGGCTGAAGGGGCTGGCTCCCTGGGATGGTGGTGAAGGCGGCACGGGGATGGGTCCCTCCTGGAGGCCTGGTGCCGGCACCAGTGACTTCCAGCATCTCACCTGCATGGGGGAAGGGTTGGGTGGGTTCCTTTAGGAACCTGACTGAAGGGGCTGGCTCCCTGGGACAGTGGTGAAGGCGGTGCAGGGATGGGTCCCTCCCGGAGGCCTGGTGCCAGCACCAGTGACTTCTGGTGTCTCACCTGGGTGGGGGAAGGGTTGGGTGGGTTCCCTCAGGAACCTGGCTGAAGGGGCTGGCTCCCTGGGACGGTGGTGAAGGCGGCACGGGGATGGGTCCCTCCTGGAAGCCTAGTGCCAGTGCCAGTGACTTCCAGCGCACAGACGCCTGTATTCACAGAGAAACTTCTTCACTGACACTGGCTGGGGGCAAGATCTCCTAAATCTGACACCAGAGCCATAAGGTAAAGCAGCAAAGCAGTGGAGATGGGATTGGAGAAGATGGCCTGCAGCAAGAAAACATGGACAGATCAAAAATGAATACAGACTGGCCGCCCAACGCAAACTTAAGACTGAAAACCTACCAGCAAGGCTCGCCTGGTTCCAACAACACAGTTCCCTCACCCAGTGAAAGGACACTGCCAAAGGAAAGGAAGAGACTAATGGACTTAGCACAACTAGTAGACAACAGAGTGGGGTTTGAGAGAATGGAAAGGGGACCAGAGGGAGAAGGGAAGGGGAGGTATCCCAAAAACCACTTACAGAGGTTGTGATCTAAAGAACAAAATAAATAATTTAAAAAAGAATGTGCAATTTCATGGCATTAAGTACATCTACATTTTGTAACCATGGCCACCATCTCTGTGTAACTGTTTTTCATTTTCCGAGACTGAAACTCTATACCTATTTTTAAATTTTAATTATATATATATAATAATATATATAATATATATAATATATATATATTATGCTCCAGCTACCCCCCTCCCCCGTTGTGTACTTGAGTTTGGTTGTCCATATATTAGTGAAACCTTTTGGTTCTGTCTTTTTCCTTCTGACTTGTTTCTGCCAATATCATTTCTTCTAGGTACATCCATGTTACCATAAATTCATCAAATTTGTCATTTTAAATTGATACGTAATATTCTGTTGTGTATATATACTACATCTTTTTTCATCCAGCATCTGTCTTGGGGCATTTGGGTTGTGAAACTCTGTACCTATTAAACACTAATACCTCATTCTTCCTTTTTTTTTTTAAAATTCATTTTATTGATCATTCTTCCTTTTTCCAGCCTTTGGCAATCACCATTTTACTTTTTGTTTCTCTGAATTTGACTGCTTTTAGGTACTGCATAAAAGCAGACTATACTTTTTTATTCCTCAGTGTCTGTCTTGTTTCTCTTAATATAATGTCCTCAGGGTTTATTTGTGTTATAGCATCTTTACTTTTTAAGGCTGAATAATCCTGTGTGTGTGTGTGTGTCCATGTATGTCTGTGTGACATTTTGCTTATCCATTTTTGTCAGACACTTGGTTTTCTTCTAACTTTTAGTTATTGTGAATAATGCTGATTCCTTCAGTTTTTAAGAACTGGAATATTAACCCTTTGCAGTATATGTGCAAATATTTTCTCCCAACTTATCAGTTGTCATTTGACTTTTGTCTAATTTGTTTTTAAAAAAGTTTTCCCCATTTTTATTTAGTATGCATCACATAGAACATTGTGTAACTAGGGTATACAGCATGATGACTTGACTTTATATAATATAGACACAAAATATTTTTATATATGTATGGTGAAATGGTTACTAGAGTAAGTTTAGTTAACATCTATTGTCTAATGTAGATACAAAAAAGGCATTTTTTCTGTGATACAAACTCTAGGTCTTGCTATTTTTGCCTGTGGAACCGCAGGCTCATGTTGCCCAGGGTACCATGAATTCAAGTGATCCCCAGCCTCAGCTTCCCAGGTAGCTGGCATTACAGGTATGCGCCACCACACCCAGCTATTTTTTTGGAAGTAGGTCTCGTTATGTTGCCCTAGGTGGGACTCGAACCACAATCCCCAGTCCCAGCCTTGCTCCATAGGCTGATGCTTACAGGCATGCGCTACCATTCCAGGCTCACTAGTTTTTGTTTTTGTTATAACCAGAAGTTTATGCTTTTTGACCACGTTCTTATTTTTATTTAAAAATTTTTTTTCACATGTATATATTTTTTGCATCATAGTATAATGAGGTTCTCTTTCCACCTTGTCACCCATGAACCATCATCTTAATTTCTTGTGCTCATCCCTTCCCCACTTTCACCTTCCTTCCCTTTCTCTTACTTTAGTTATGCTGTCAGTTTGTTAGTTTTAACCTTTTCTTGTCCTTTTGTTTGTTTGTTTTTCCTGTATCCTGCATATAGATGAGATCATTCAGTATTTCTCTTTTTCTTTCTGACTTACTTCTTCTAGCATGATTCCTTCCAGGTCTGTCCACATTATCACAAATGCATCAAATTTGTCTTTTGATTGCTGAATAATATTCCATTGTGTACTTATACCACAACTTTCTGATCTATTCATCTGTTTTGGGGCATTTGGGTTGTTTCCATATCCTGGCTTTTGTAAATAGTGCTACAATAAACATCCAAGATTTCTTTTTGAATTAATGTTTTGGTATCCTTTGGGTAGATTCCCAGAAGTGGCATTCCTGGATCAAATGGTAGTTTCAGTTTCAGGAGTTTGAGGGGTCACGCAGCTTTCCGTAGTGGCTGGACCAGTATGCATTTCCACTAACAGTGCAAAAATCTTCCTTTTTCTCTACATCTATGCCAGCACTTGTTGCTTGTTTTTTTGATATGGGCCATTCTCATTTGTGTAAGGTGGTATCTAATTGTGGTTTTGATTTACATTTCCCTATTAGTGATGTTGAGCACTTTTTCATATATCCATTGGCCTTTTGTGTTTCCTCTTTGGAGAAGTGTCTTTTTAGCTCTTTCACCATTTTTTAACTGGGCTTTTGCTTTATGAAGCTGTGTGAGTTCTTTGTGGATCTTTGATATCAGACCCATATCACTTGTGTGGAGGACAAAAATTTTTCCCATTTGGTTGGGCTTCTTTTTTGGGGGGGGGTGTTATTGTCTCTTTTGTTGTACAGAAGCTTTTGAGATTGATGTAGTCCCAGGTCTTTATGTTTTTCTTCATTTGCTTTGTGTATTTAGATGTGTCGAGAAAGAGGTTTCTGAGTGAAAGTGTTGGAGTGTTTTACCTATATTTTCCTCTATGTATTTTACGATTTAATGCTTTTTGACCACTTTCATCCAGTTCCCTTCACTACCCTATTCTTGCCTCTGGATCAGATCACAAATCTGACCTTTTTCCCCCTGTGCTATTGTTTCTTTTTGTGTCCACATTGAGATCATACTTTTTTTTTTTGTCTTTCTCTGTCTGACATATTTCATTTAGAATAATACCCTAATGTTTTGTGTTGTCACAAATGCCAAAGTATTTAATTTATTTTTAGAGACTAGGTCTTGCTCTGTGCCCAAGATTATAGGAGTGTACCACCACGCCCAGCTAACAAGGTTTTTTTTAAATGACTGAATAGTATTCCATTATATATACAGTCATGAGGTTTAATGGAGACATGTTCTGAGAAATTAACTGTTGGGCAATTTTATTGTGCAAACAACCTTAAGAGTATCATCACACAAACCTTAGATGGTACTACTGTCATGTATGTGTTCTGTCATTGATAGAAATGTCTGTAAGCACCACATGACCTTGACTCTGTTTGTGTGTTTGTATACATGCATCTTCTTTAGCCATTGATCCACTGATGGATATTTAGATTGTTTCATTGTCTTTGTTATGTAAATAGTGTGCCTATGAACCTGAAGATGCAGATACCTCTTTTTTTTTTTTTTTTTTTTTTGAGACTAGGTCTTGCTATTTTTGCCTGTGGAACCGCAGGCTCTCGTTGCCCGGGGTACCACAGACTCAAGCAATCCCCAGCCTCAGCTTCCCAGGTAGCTGGGATGACAGGCGCACGCCACCACGCCCAGCTATTTTTTTGGAACTAGGTCTCACTACGGGCCCCAGGCAGGACTCGAACTGCGATCCCTAACCCCGGCCGCTTCATAGGCTGAAGCTTACAAGCACGAGCCACCGTGCCCGGCCAGATACCTCTTTGATGTAGTGTTTTCTTTTACTTTGTATGTAGTACCATTGCTGGATCATATAGTAGTTTTCTTTTTATTTTTTGAGGAGCCTCCATATGTTTTTCATAGGAGCTTACCATTGATACACTCCACCTACAGTGCACAAGGATTCCCTTCAATCCATATCATTGCCAGCATTTGTCATCTTTTTTTTTTTTGATGATAACTATTTAATAGATCTGACATTGATTTCGAAATTGGCTTTTCTGATAGGTGTTTACTAGTATCTTAAGGTTTTAATTTGCATTTCTCTAGTGACTAATACTGAACATTTTTGATGCACTTATTTGCAATCTATATATTTTTGTGAAGTGTTTCTTCAAGTATTTTGCTTCTTCATTGTTTTTTTAGCTGGAAAATATGTATAATATAAAATTTACCATTTTGACTACTAAAAATATACAATTCAGTGACATTAAGTATTCAAAATGTGTCATCATCACTATTGTCTATTTCTAGAAAATTCTTATCACCTAGAGTAGAAATTTTACTCATTAGGTGATAATTACAGATTCTCTCCCTTCTAGTCCCTGGTAACTTTTTTATTAATTTGTTTATGAAATTCTCATTTTAGGTATCTCATATAAAAGGAATAATAAATACTTGACCTTTTGTAACTGATTTATTTCATTTAACACAATATTTTACAGGTTGTTCCTGGATATATTTAGTCCTTGCTTGCCACTTGCCAGTTATCCCAAAAGCAAAGACAGGGATTGAATCTTGTAACCGACTCTTACTCAGATTTGCCAGCAGATCTAAGAATAACATCATGCCCCAAAGAAACCATTCTGATACCTCATCTCTAGCTGGCTGTTTTTTTTGTTTTTGTTTTAAAATATTATTTATTTTATTCTTTAGATCACAACCTCTGTAAGTGGTTTTTGGGATACCTCTCCTTCACTCCTCCCTCTGGTGCCCCTTCCATTCTCTCAAACCCTGCTCTTTGTTGTTTACTAATTGTGCTAAGTCCATTAAACTCTTTCTTTCCTGTGGCAGTGTCCTTTCACAGGGTGAGGGACTGGGACTGTGTTGTTGGAACCAGGTGAGCCTTGCTGGTAGATTTTTAGTCTTAAGTTTGCATTGGGCAGCCAGTCTGTATTTATTTGTGATCTGTCCATGTTTTCTTGTTGCAAGCCATCTTCTCCAACCCGATCTCCACTGCTTTGCTGCTTTACCTTATGGCTCTGGTGTCACATTTAGGGGATCTCACCCCCCAGCCAGTGTCGGTGAAGAAGTTCCTCTGTGAATACAGGCGTCTGTGAATGGCCTTTGTAGATTGTCTCCTCTGCCTCAGTTTGCAGTTTTGATGTGGGGCCTGTTACCCCATCTTTGGTCTTCCTCTCTTCTCCCGCAGTGTGGGGAAGGGGTGTTGCTCTCCTAGAAGGCATCTCCAAAATGAGGTTCCGGATCTTCCTGGCCTGGTAAGTGCATAAGTGCACATGGTGACATCACATGGTGACATCATATCTCTACAGTTGTTCCTCTTGTCTCACATGTACTGGTTCTCTTGGTTGTCCATCTGCTGTGTGCAGCTCAGGCTTGTGGGCTGGATTTTGGCATGATCCCTCACCTGTTCTGTGATGTGTTTTGTGTTGTGCATGTTTTTGTTCCTCTTGAAGTTTAGCTGGAGTGAGAGCAAAATGGAAGGGGCTCCTTCACCCCCCACCCCTACCCCCACCTGCGCTGATACCTCCCTGTGCAGATGGGGCCCAGATGGCTGAGCCTGTGCCCTTCCAAGCTCTCCTTGGACTAGGAGCAGGGGGCAGCATGGTTCCACTCATCCTTGGCTGCAGATGGCTGCCCTGTGCAGCAGCCATCCACTGGTGGGTGGGACCTACCCTGTCCCGACTCCAGGGCTCACCTGGCTTCAGGGTCTTATCTAGGAACCTTCACCTCCTTTGCTGCCCACTGGCAAGGGAGCTCCGGCAGCTAGGGACCTGCAGGTGTGCAGACAGCCCTCAAGTGGCTGCCTGCTGGTTGGCGGGACTCTAGCTGGCTGTTTTATAAAGTTAAACAAAGTGAATCCGTAAGTGGGCTTTCACTCCAGACAGTTAACAACTCTGGGAATTTTTGGCACAATCTCCCTATAGCTCCCAGTTCTCAAACATCTGGATTTTAGGAGCACTTACTTCCTGGGCTGTTGGAATTGATCAGTCTCTGGCAATAATGCCATCCATCACTCTTTCAAGTGCCTCCTGGACTGGAAAGTTAGCTCAGAGCAAACAGATCATAAATTAGTGTATTTATGTGTAGATTCCTATGCTATGCTTAATGCTCTTTTCATCCTTCTCCCTAGTGCTTATCAGATTAATTCATACTGCCTCATTTGTCGGTTTCATTCCTTTTTTGGCTGAGTAATTTCCTCTTGTGTGTGTTAACTGGAAATAAGATCTCAGTGATAGAGTTTATTAGATAATCAAAGTGAGGATTCCAACCTGAGATGCCCAAAAGTTTTTACTTTGTGAGAGCTGTTCCAATAAACACAGTTTGATTTTGTTTGTGTAAGTATGGACAATGAGTTGTTGACATTGAGAATGTAATTATTCTTGATAGGAGAGGCTTCTAGTTCTGAGTTGTCCAAACCTAAAGATAAGCTTTTTCTTAGTGTTGTTAGAGGATTGCAGAATTTGATCTCTTCCTTCTAATTGATTGTTATGCACAAATGCACTGTACAGTACAGATGCAAAGGCTGGCAATAATGCTGTATTATCTCCCTGGTCATTGGTGGGACTTGAAAGGCTGACTTTATAGGCATCAGACTTTGTATAACAGTTTCAGACATGCAAAGGCTCTCTTGCCTGCTCAAGGGGTAGGAGTGGTGGACCCCCAGAAAATTTTGCAGTGTGTTCACTTGTGTATACCACTTTATTTATCTGTTCATCTATTAATGGACACTGGGGTTCCACTTTTTAGTGGTTCTTTTAATGCTGCTGTGAATATGGGTAATGGCAGTTCAATATAAAACATTTTCAGTTTTGGGGGCAAAAAACTTTCAATTTTATGATGATATGAAAATAAGACACATTTGGTAGGACTCATGCTTTGGATTCTACATTCTAATCCTTTTCTGGCTTAGGGACATGGAGGGTGATGCCAGGCTGTAGCAGTGAGCAGCTCCCAGTAGACTTTGCAGTCATGAGGTTAAATGACTGGGACTTTACAGTGTACAGTGTTGTCAGTGTTTTTTGGATATTGTGTTTTGTACTACATCATGTTTACCATATGGTTCATACTCCATCATGTTTACCATATGGTTGTGTTTTCTGCTTTTGGTGAGAAGAGGAAGCCAGCTACTCTTGAGATGAAATGTCAGATAATTGCCCAGTATGATGGCAGTTAGCCAGTAGTGGCCATCATACCAGAGTTAAGATTACCACAATTGTTCATCTCCATCTTAAAGAATAAGAAGGAAATTAATGATGCAGTGAAATCATCAACATCTGTTAAATCTACTGTCATTGCAAAAGATAAGACTGATGGTATGGAAAAATTACTCATTGAAAGACCAGAAGTGCATAGTACTTAGCTTACTGACCAAACAGGTTAAGGCAAGATGGGTTAAAAGTGCAGTGCGATGGTTCTGCATATATGCAAATAACGGTTCTATACCTTTCAAAATGTGTCATAATTTTCATAATATAAAGGTCATCAGTGAGGCAGCAAGTACTGAAGGTGTGAAGCTTTGAGGAAGAACTGCACAGTATAATTGTTGATAAGAAATATTTGCTTGAGCAAATATTTAGTGAAGAGGAAATGAACATGTTCTGAAGTGTATGCCATAGTATACAGAATTCACTAAGAGTCCAAAATAGTGTCAGGATTTAAGACATTTAATGATGCTTTTTGGTGAAAATATTAAGAATTCAGATTAAAGCTGCTCCTAAACTACTCTTAGAGATCCCTGAAGCATTTAAAAATGTGAACAAGCATGTGCTTTTCTTTATAACAATAGCAGGAATTTGAAGACCGGACTTTGAATGTACACAAAGCATTATGTATTATTATAGGCAAAACAACACCCCCTTCATTCAGTTGTCTGATGTTAATGCTCCAGGACACCCACAGCATATGGGCAATATGTATACTGATATAAAGTTTGTGTATTTGCCAGTGACATAGTCATACCCAGCCTGTGGACCAGTGTGAAACAGATACATTCAAGCATACTGTTTAGCACCAAATATTTGTACAGACTTCTGAAGTGATTGAGTTTGGGTGAATGCTTGAAAGTTTTGAAAAGGTTCTAAATGCTGTTCAGAACTCACTGCAACATAGGAAGAAAGTCACACAACATCTCATGAGTGGCATTTGGAAGACTTGTGAACCCATTTAAAGGCTTTAACAAAGTTCTGCCCTTGGTGAAATAGTAGATAACAAGATACTAATGTTTGGAAAACCAAATTAGACATTTATGGGGAAAATATTTATATTTATGAGCTTATTGACATTGAGGCTGAATGAAGGGCTTTCCAGAGAAAAGCTGATCCAATTGGAGGAAGAAAGAAGAAGTTGAATCCTGTGTAATGGAGGCCTGAGATCCTGCCACTTGGTGAGGTGGGTAAAGACCTGTGCTGCATAGCCTCTGGTCTGGTGGGTAGGAATGTAATTGCAGGACTGTCACATGGTTGGTACCACCCTCAGCCCACAGTGATGCCAGTGTGAGGTATTGGGCCTCCACGGTTTCTGGAAGCTTTCTAGCAACTGTGGCAGGTGGTTTTTCTAGCAACCCACTACCAGGTGGGTAGTGGCTATTGATCACAGTGTATTGTGTGCATTGCTACGGTACATCTGGTTCCTTGGCTGCTTAGTGTGGTTTCCACAGAGAGGGTGGTGACACTGTTGTAGTTCCAAGGTCGCTGGAGCATCATGACTTTTTCAGGAGTCTTTACAATCCACTTTCCTCCAAATGCTCCTTCATGCTGTCTGTTGCTTGAACTGGATGTCAGTGTTTTGCAATTGTTTTTATACTCTAGTTACCAGAGTTGTTCCATGTGTATAATACAGCATTGTGCCAGAGATGTTCTGGAGGCCTTTGCTCTTCTCCAAAATATGGGTTATTTTTTCATGTGAACCCAAACCATGTAACATGCTGTAGAGTACAGAGAATGAATATTTTGATTTTGAACTTGGTGTCAAAGAATGGAATCAGGATGTAAACTATAGTCATGTGAGTATAGAGTATCAGACTGGAGAGTTAGAACCGCCAAATTTCTTTGCCCAAATGTTCTACAGAATGATACAGAATGTATCTCAGCTGTTCTGTTTAGGACAGTTCTGTCTAGGAGTTATTTTACTGGAAATGTTTTTAGGAATTAAACTGAAATTATACAGTCAGATCTTAGAATGAAAGGCAAACATCTTGTTATTATTAAACACATATTTGTTGGTAAAACAGTGGTGAATGCTGCAGTTCCAATCTACCACCTTATAGATCTTATCAAAATATGCTTCATAATGACCAAAGCAGAAGAAGTTTGCTTGGGGTGGGTGCAGTTCATTCTTTAGCATTTCTTTTGCTGTTCCAGTGTTGAAGATCTGATGATGCTTGCTGTTCCAGTGTTAAGATCATTCAATGTGCTTGGGTGAGGATTGTCTTGAGAATGAAATGGAGTTTGAAGATGTTACAAAAGTAAAAGGAGTGAGGAAAATATAAGCCAGTGATATCTCTGCTTGTTCCAATAGAAATATCCTAACAGTGGACAAGTTTTTATTGAAAATGCAAATACTGATATTTCCAAAGCTGCTCAGAAATTATTGACAGGAAGGTTATTTGGTGGAAAGTTTGCTGGATTTACATTATACATTATAGATTATAGGGCATATTTATATCAAACTGCTTTCATCAGTAACCTAAGGAGTGTTCCCTATCAGTTCTTTCCATGTTCTGCACCTGGATGCAAAACTATGTAATCCCTTGCATTAAATCAATGTTTAGTACATTTATTTAATCCTACTGTTGTGCAGCCATTGCTCAAGCAGTGGCTGCAGTGCAGATGTTTGGCACTGAGTAGGACAAGTCTTTTCTTTTATACAAGAAGGGGTTTTAGATCATACACGTGGGCAACCTTTTTGTGTACAATAAGGAAAGTGCTGCTCTTGCTTTTCAGTATGTGTCCTAAAAAGATATTATTTCATGTGATCATGAAGCAAAGATAAATAATATCATGTAGTAAATATTATTTGCAACAAAAGAAGTTGAGCAGAAGAAAAAATGGTGAAGGAATAAATGCACCATGGCGCTAAGAAAGTTGACAGCAAAGATATTGACACAGGTGTTTGCTTCTATTAGCAGTGACTTACAGAGATTAGAAGAAATGGACATCAATTAGAGATTCTCAGTTGACAGGCAGATGCAGAAAAAAACTTGCTTCCCGTGCAGAAATATAAAGTGAAAAAAGAAACCATACAGTTAAAACTTGCTATTTTCCTATGATACCTAAGAACACTATCCCTGATAACACTATTACCAGCTTTTCTTGAGCCTTGTCAGAAGAGAGAAATTGGTGACCCTAACTTTGTTGCCTTCTTATTAGTATTAATTTTAATTCAATGCTTCAGATACTCTTCAGGCTGAGTGTATTTTCATCTCATTCATGGTGAAAGCCCATACAGCCGTTCTGCTTTCCTTTCTTTCTTTTTTTTTTTGAGATTAGATCTCGCTATTTTTGCCCGTGGAACCGCAGGCTCTCATTGCCCGGGGTACCACAGACTCAAGCAATCCCCAGCCTCAGCTTCCCAGGTAGCTGGGATTACAGGCACGCGCCACCACGCCCAACTATTTTTTTGGAACTAGGTCTCGCTATGGGCCCCAAGGCGGGACTCGAACCGCGATCCCTAGCCCCAGCCGCTTCTTAGGCTGAAGCTTACAGGCATGAGCCACCGTGCCCGGCCTCATTCTGCTTTTCAGTACAGTATTCAGTATTCTGCTTTTCAGTACAGTATTCAATATATTACATGATGTAGGCTTTCTGTTAGAAGGTTTTGCCTAACTGAAGGCTAATGTTCTGAGCATGTTTAAAGCAGTCTAGGTTGTTATATTCAGTAGATTAGATTTATAAAATGCATTTTCAACTGAAAATGATGGGTTTGTTGTGAAACAATGCCACTATAAGTTGAGCAGGATCTCTGTATATCTAGAAGTGGAATTGCATGTGACAATTCTGTGTCTAAAACTTTGAGGAACTATCAGACTGTTTTCCACAGGAATGCACAAGGGTTACATCTTATACTGTTATGTGGATTTTGATAGTGTCCTTTGCATAAATGTTTAAAACTTTGATGAAGTCTATTTTTTTTCCTGCCTCCTTTAGATGCCATCCTTAAGAAACCATTATCAAATACAAAGTTGTGAAGATTTTCCATTGTATATTCTTCTAAGAGTTGCTTTTCTGTTGTTGCTTTTAAAATTTTCTCTGTCTGGGATATTGATAGTTCACTGATAATATGTCTTACTATGTATGGATTTGCCGGAATTTGTTGAACTCCTTGAATTTCTATATTTATCTATTTCACTGGATTTAATAAGTTCTTAGCTGTTCTTCAAATAGTTTTTTTCTCTTTCCTTTTGAGACACCTGTGGTCATGTTAGTCCCACCCTATTGATAGCAATACTGCCTGCTAGGAATGCCTAAGACACTTGCCTGAATTCATACTACTTGTAGTGAACCTCCACAGATATTTCCATGCCAAAACCAACGTTGTGATAATCTTTGTGATTGTTCTTATGACTGAAAGATATGAGTAGGCAAAAAGCTATTCGGTAACTTTGAGGAACGAGTTTTATAACTCACAGGTCCTGGAGGGTACATGACATATTTGAGGGCCATATTGAGGTTATGGGCTGTAGAGGGTAGGAACTTGGACCTTAGACTCTGCCTTTATTGGGGTTGAAGGGTGGACTGCCTAGGGTTTTGTGGGCTTACTACTTAGTGGTAAATTGTAAAATGTGAGTGGGGATTCATGTGTGGGAGGGAAAAAGTGGGGTCGCTCAAGTGGTTAGTTACCTAGGTTACTGAGAACTTTGTATAAGAGGAACTTCAGGATGGGGTGGCCTGGTTTCTTATCTGGTTTTTGCTCATAGTTGTATTATACAGTTGGCAGTATGTTTATTTGAGATAAATGTCTTTGAAATGTATGCCTGCAAATCATAAGCTTAATGTTAGAGCACTTATATTTTATTTATTTATTTATTTATTTTTTGAGACTAGGTCTCACTATGTTGCCCGGGTTGGTCTCGCTATGTTGCCTGGGTTAGTTGCTTTTAGTCTGATCCCACGGACTAAAGAGATCCCAGCCTCAACCTCCCAGGTAGCTGGGATTACAGGTGTCTCCCACAGTACCTGGCTGCTTTTTTGAGAACCAGGTCTCTCTATGTTGCCTGGGTTAGTCTCGAATTCGCGAAGTCAAGCGATCCCTGTCCTCCTGCCTCCCAGTGCTTAGGTTATAGGCATGTACCACCATGCCTGGCTTGCACTTATATTTTAATAAAAAAAAAACCTATCAGGCAGTTATACCTACTGCCTGTATAATGGATCTGTTAGTACTCTAGATCTTATCGCATTATGTGTCCTAGACCTCCCAGACTCTGTTCATTTGTGGGTTTTTTTTTTTTTTTTTGAGACTAGATCTTGCTATTTTTGCCTGTGGAACCTCAGGTTTATGTTGTCTGGGGTACCATGGACTCAAGCAATCCCCAGCCTCAGCTTCTCAGGTAGCTGGGATTACAGGTGCGCACCACCACACCCAGCTATTTTTTTTGGGGGGGACTAGGTCTCGCTACGTGCCCCCGTGGGACTTGAACCCATGGTGTGTTCGTTCTTTTTTTCTTCTGTTAATTTTAACTATCTCATTTTTAAATTTGCTTGCTCTGTTGTTGAACCCTTGCAGTGAATATTCATTTCAGTTGTATGTTTTAACTCCAGATTTTCACTTGATTCTCTTTAATAATTTCTATCTCTTTATTGATATTTTCATTTTGTTCTTACATTGTTTTTCTGACTTCCTTTTATAATTTATCCATGGTTTCTTTTAGATGAACAAGTATTTTTAAGACCATTGACCATCAAAAACCAATGTTTTTGACTAATAATCGCAATGTTTGGGCGCTTCAGGGAGGCTTTCTGTCAAATTCCTTTTCTTCCTTGAATGAGTCATCCTTTGCTCTTTCTTTGTATGCTTTGTGATTTTTTTGTTCAGAACTATACATTTTGAGCAGTATGATGTGGTAACTGGAGATCAAAATTTTCAGATTTTTCTTGTTGAGGACTGTTGCCACTCATTTGTGATTTTTTCAAACTATTTTTGCAAAATCCATTGTATGTTGTGTGTGGTAACTGTTGATTCTGTTCTATTACCTTGGCCAGTCAGTGACCTGACAAAGATTTCCTAAACATCTGGCTCCAAAAAGGGTGAGGACTGGATTGAGGTGTTCTTGTTCCTTCGAATTTTACAGTAGATCCCACCCATGTAAACCACTGTAGCCTGAGAGGGCCAAAGCCAAAGCAAGCCTCTTCATTGCTCTCCCAGGGACTCTCCAGACCAATTCAAATAAACAGCCACAAACTTTTGCTTGACTTCCCATTCTGGCATTATGCATCTTCTCCAAGAAGATAGGCCACTCTCCTTATAACCATGACCAGATCTAGCTTGTATTTTTATTCTCTTACCTAAGATCAACACTGTGTTTTCACCAAGCACTCTTCTGATTGTTTTAAGTGACTGATAAGGTTTTAGATCAGATTGGAAATATTTTATTCTGATCTCTCCACCAACCCCACCTCCTTAGAGCATTACTCTTTTTGGATGGAGGAACTGACTCCTAGAGCTTCATCTGTGGCTATTTATGTGAGTTATTTTTCTTACTGATAAATTCAGAGTTCCAGATGTAAAGTCCTTTTTTGGATCTCTGTCTGAGTTGCAATTCTTTTAACTTACACTTTGTACTTTCATTTTTGTAACAATGTGTTTTAAACAGCAAAATTCTTAGATTTTAACGTCTTAATTTGTTAATTTTTTTCCCATAGGGATTTTACTTGTGTGTCTGAGGAATTCTTATCTAACTTCAAGTTTCAAAATATTTCTTTCATAGTTTTACATGTTTAGATATGATCCAGTTTGGGTTAATTTTTGTATTAAGTATGAACTTTTTGGTCAAAATTTTTTTGTATGTAGTTTTTAATTAGTGCCAATTGTTACAAAGATGCGCTTTCTCCACTGAATAACCTTTGCACTGTTGTCAATAATCAACTGACTGTATTTGTTTGCATCTATTTATTTTGTTTGTTGGATCCACATATGCATCTGTTAGTCAACCCTTGATTATTATTTTAAGTAGTAAAATTAGGAAGTGTATTTCTTCCAAGTTTTCTTGTCAAAATGGTTTGAGTTATTTAGTACCTGTCTAAATAACTTAGCTTAATAATTTAATATTTAATAATAAATTTAGTATCTGTCTAAATTTCAGAATTAGTGCGTTTATAGTTACAAACAACTGCCGTGATTTAGAGTAAATTAAAATTGTCATTTTGATTAGATTTTAATTAAATCTATAGATCCATTTGACATTTTCATTATGTTGAGTCTTCTAGCCCATGAATGTCATTGCATTTATTTTGGTCTTCTTTTAATTATTTTGTTTCTGTCTTCTAAAATTCAGAATGTAGACTCTACATATTTAGTTAGATTTATACCTATTTTTTTTTTTTTGGAGCTATTGTATATGATACTCTGTTTTTCATTTTGTTTTCTATTTTTTATTACTTTTGAAACAGGGTATATCGAAGACTTTCTGACTTTTAACTGTTTACCCCTATCTACCTGCTTTTCTCTACAAAACAGGCTACACACTCTTCATTAGCATTTTCACTGATCACCTTTACCATTGATATGCAAAAGCCAGCCAGCTGCTCTCTGCTTTCAGCTCCAAAAACTGCAGAAAAGAAAAACTTTAAAACACACTTTAAACTTTCCACTCGTGGGTTCTTACCACCATCCCCAGCTTTCTCAACCAAAATACCAAACCAATGCAAGACTATCAGTGCAGTGCAGACTAATTTATTTCTAACAAAGTGATTTCTAATTATCCTAATAACTACAAAAGAAACATGTAAGACTCAGAATACTTTAACATGTCCAAAACCTTTCCTCAGTATTGTCCAAAGTCCTTTCCCAGATTGCCCCAAATATCCTCAGTCTCTCAGTCCTAATCGTCTCACCAATGTCCAGATAGAGTCCATCTCCAGACGCTTGAAGACATGTTCCTTTGGCTGCTCCCTTGACTTGCTCCTCTTTGTCTTCCATGCGTGTCTTCTCCTTGTCACCTTCAGGTAGCAGGAACTCCATGGTG